>PVIU01010770.1:0-68329 GCA_004026605.1 Ondatra zibethicus | reverse complement strand
TCCAGCATAAGTTGTCATCAGTGTTTTTGATCTTGGCCATTCTTACAGGTGTTAAGATGGAATCTCAGAGTTGTTTTGATTTGCATTTCTCTGATGACTAAGGATGTTGAACATTTCCTTAAGTGTCTTTCAGCCATTTTAGATTCCTCTGTTGAGAGTTCTCTGTTTAGGTCTGTACTCCATTTTTTTTATTGGATTATGTGTTCTTTTGTTGTCCAATTTCTTGAGTTCCTTCTATATTTTGGAGATCAGACATCTGTCTGATGTGGGGTTAGGGAAGATCTTTTCCCATTCTGTAGGCTGTCGTTTTATCTTGTTGACCGTGTCCTTTGCTTTACAGAAGCTTTTCAGTTTCAGGAGGTCCCATTTATTAATTGTTTCTCTCAGTGTCTGTGCTGCTGGGGTTCTATTTAGGAAGTGGTTCCCTGTGCCAATGCATTCAAGTGTACTTCTCCCTTTCTCTTCTATAAGGTTCAGTGTGTCCTGGCTTTATGTTGAGGCCTTTGATCCATTTGGACTTGAGTTTTGTACATGGTGATAGATATGCATCTATTTTCATTTTTCTACATGTTGATATCCAGTTATGCCAGCACCACTTGTTGAATATGCTTTCTTTTTTCCATTTGGTATTTTTTGCTTCTTTGTCAAAAATCAGGTTTTCAAAGATGTGTGGATTGATATCCGGGTCTTCTATTCAGTTCCATTGGTTCCCCTGTCTGTTCTTATGCCAGTACCATGCTGTTTTCAGTACTGTAGCTCTGTAGTAGAGTTTGAAGTCACGGATTGTGATGCCTCTAGAAGTTCTTTTATTGTACAGAATTGTTTTGGCTATCCTGGGTTTTTTACTCTTCCATATAAGGTTAAGTACTATTCTTTCGAGGTCTTTGAAGAACTTTGCTGGGATTTTGATGGGCATTGTGTTAAATCTGTAGATTGCTTTTGGTAAGATTGCCCTTTTTTTTTTTTTTTTTTTTTTTTTTTTTTTTTTTTTTTTTTTTTTTTTTTTTTTTTTTTTTTTTTTGGTTTTTCGAGACAAGGTTTCTCTGTGTCACTTTGTTGCTTGCCCTGGAACTAGCTCTTGTAGACCAGACTGGCCTCGAACTCACAGAGATCCTCCTGCCTCTGCAGGAGTGCTGGGATTAAGGGCCTGTGCCACCACTGTCCGACTGTGATGAACAGTCATAAAGGGTTGTAGCATTAAAAGACTGAGACCCACTGTTGACAGGACTCGAGGATGTAACATTTAACTGGAGATCAAGCTCCATGCCTTAGTTGTCTTCACTCCCCAGCACGGGGCCCGAGACCCCCAGTTCCAAGTCTGGCAGTAGCGTGAACTGCGGGGAGAGCTGGTTTCCCTGCTGAAATAGGCATGGTTTCTTTCTCCAAGACAAACTTGATCCACTTTTCTGAGGAAACTCATTTTGTATTTTGATCTGTTGAGCCCCAGAGCAGAAAACCGGTTCTCTACCTCAGACACACAACTCCTGGAGCCTCCTCGCCTTCTGGGAACTCGCGAAGCTCTGCCTCGGTGGAAGGGTAGTATGTGAAGAAGGAATTACACTGACAAATTTGGAGGTTGGGTTCCTGGATTTGAAATAGGTTCTGTAATTTACTGGTTGTTAGGTCATGGCCAAGATTTCACTTTTCAAGTCTGCATTTCTTTTTTCTTTTTCTTTTTTTCTTTTTAATTTAGTTTTGGTTTTACTACCTCATTCCTTCCTTCTTTCTCTCCTTCCTTCCTCCCTTCCTCCCTCCCTTCCTTCCTTCTTTCCTTCCTTCCTTCTTTTGAGACAGGGTTTCTCTGTGTAACAGCTCTGGCTGTCCCGGAACTTACACTGTAGACCAGGCTGGCCTCGAACTCAGAGATCAGCCTGCCTCTGCCTCTTAAGATTAAATTTAACTGGGATTAAAAGCATGCTCCACCACCTGGCATCAAGCCTGCATTTCTATTGGCTGCGTAGGGAACGGTGGTTTCAGTGAGGCTGTGTGTAGCAGGTGCTGTTTAACATTTATTTATCTGAGGGTATGTGTGTGCTGCAGCACATGTGTAGAGGTCAAGGACAGCTTGCAAGAGTTGCTTCTCTCCTTTTGCTGTTGGGTTCCTGGGATTGAACACAGGTCATCAGGCTTAGTGACAAGCGTCTTCACCCACTAAGCCATCTTATTGATCTTGGAACCCATCCTGCAGCATAGCAGAAGGGAGACATGAGGATACGTCCTAGCCACACTCTTAGGTTACTGAGTGTTCTCTCAATAACATAACAAGGGCCAGCGAGCAGAGCGCTCTGCCTACTCCCCAGCCCCAAAGACTGCAGAAGCATCTTTAGAGGCCGCTCTCTGTTGTGGTTGCACTTTTGTTGTTGTTTGGTTTTGTTTTTTCACTTTTAGAGACAGGGTTTCTTTGTGTGGCCTGGCTATCCTGGAACTCACTCTGTAGACCAGGCTGGCCTCGACCTCACAGAGCTCCATCTACCTCTGCCTTCTGAGGGCTGGGGCTAAAGGTGTGGGCCCCCACTGCCTGGCTGTTGTTGTTAATGTGTTTGTGTATATCTGTATGAGTGTGTGCTATGTGAATGTGTTTGTGAGTGTGTGGGTGTGTGTATGCGTAGGTGCCTATGGAGGCCAAAAGAGGGCATTGGAGTCTATGGAGCTAGAGTTAGAGACAACTGTGAGCTATGCCATGTGGGTGCTGGGAACCAAATTTGGGTCCTCTGGAAAAGCAGCAAGCTCTCTTTACCACTTAGCATTTTGCATATTTAAACATTTTCACATGCCAGACTTCATTGTTTTCAGTTTTCACTGCTCTCAAAGGAACCGATACTCTGTTCATTTTATAGATGAAAAACGGCAGTCAGGGACTTCAGCTTGTCCAAAGTCAAACATCTGGTTGAAGTGGTTATGGTTAGCTCTGACAATCTGAGGAGAGCTCAGGGTTAGACCATGTGGCTCTTTCTTTCCCTGTGAGCTTGACACACATACACACACACACACACACACACACACACACACCACACCCTCACACCACACACATATACACACTCCCCGATCTGTCTCCCTTCTTGAACATGGTCTGTTTATGAAGAGGGTAGAGGATGAGACAACTTTGGATATAGATATTTGTCTTTCGCTCTGTACCTCAGGAGGAGTTGGTGCTCAGCAGACAGGCTCTGGAGGAGCAGCAGTCATGTGGCCCACACTCAGCCAGCAGAGCAGACCAGGGGCCCAAAGCTGCACAAGACACACAGCCTGGAGAGGTGAGCTGGTCCCGATGGTGTAGGAAGAGCCTGTCAACAGCTTGTTCCTCCTTTCGGAATGGGTCTCTGAACCCAAGCTGACAAATTGGTCCCTTTGCCCTCCATCTCTTTTCCCTGTCTGTTGGGCTGCCCGGATGAGCATCCTGGGTCTCCCCTGCAGGTAGCTGTGGCTGAGCCTAGTCCTGGGGCGGAGGAGAAGGAGCAGTGGACACAAAGGCTGGAGCGTCTGCAGCAAGCAGTGGCGCAGCTGGAGTTTGACCGGAGCAAGCTGCAACACCACAACATGCAGCTGCGGACTGCATTAGAGCAGGTCAGGAGCTTTGGCAGACCCCCTCTGGAGCCCCAAATCTCCATTTCTTGTGCCCGTTTCTGAGTTTTATTAAATTACAGCCGTGCTTTGTCTGTGGAGCCTGCTGGTCATGCTAGAGAGCAGATTAGCTGTGACAGAGTGGGAACGGCTCACGAACAACCCACACAGCCAGCCTCTGCTGCCAAGGCCTGAGAGCTGGCCAGCCTCCGTACCAGGAGCACTTCTGTGTATCCTACCTTATGCCCCCCCCCCAGCCCAGGAGTCACTTCCCATGGCTTCCAGCTCTCCGCACTCACCCCTGCTCATGTGCTGGCTCCAAATCAAGATGTGTTTCTCACTTGTGTTTTGGCAGGTGGAGCGAGAACGGAGGAAGCTGAAGAAGGAGTCCATGCGTGCATCCCGAGCTGGGTCACTGGAGATGAGAGAAGCGATGGCTTCGTCCCCCACACAGCAGGTTACCTGTTTTACTCACCTGCCTTTCTTCCTGCCCCTATAGAAACTCAAACCTCTGTAGTGCATATCCCAGGCCAGTATAGACGTAGAGACAGCCACTCTAATCTAGAGAGCGCCCCGTCCTCCCACTGGCTTGACTCTGCCCTCAGTCTGTCCTTGCCTTAGGAGGAGGTCTGACATCAGTGGGTAACTGCAGTCAGGGACAGTGGGTTCTGATCCACTCACACCCAGAGCAGTGCCTCAGGTTCCCTGGTTACCCAGAGTCCCTGGCGTCCAGTGGCTGTGTCATGCTTACCAGCCAGGGTTTGACCACAGCTTTACATTTAAGAGCCCTCAGTTCTAAGTTTACAATGTTAGGGCTCTGCTGTGCCCTGGCACAGAACCCATTTTCAGGGAAGGGGTCTCGCCACCCTGGGTAAGCTGTTCCTATCAGCATGGGCGGAGGAACTGCTTCTCGTCCTGAACATCTCCCGCTTCACCCCACTTTTTATGAACATTTCCCAAGGGCAGACACTGTCTTTCTTCGCCTTCATCCCAAGGCTGCCACAAAACAGATGCATCGTGAGTCCTTAATGTTAAGTAAAAAGGTTCCTCACAGAAGATGCTGCCCATGATGCTGCCGTGGGCCCTCTATGGCCTCCCCTTGGCCTGGAGCTATGCCCCGTATGCTTCATTCAGTTCAGGTACTCCTGGCCCTCAGGATGTTGCCACCTCCCGGGAGAGGGATGAGTTCAGCACTGCCTGCTCAACAGAGAGGCCCCAGAAGCCTTGCTGGCCTTGGGCCAGGGGCAGAGGTGGGTGCTATGGAATCTCCAGAGTAGGACAGCCCATTCTGACAGGTTCGTGTTTGTCTCCCTCAGGATGGAAGAGGAAGTCAGAGGGCTTCCTCGGATAGCATGCAGATGGTTGAGCTTCAGAGAGAGGTATGTTCTGGAAGGATCCAACTTCTATTCCCCCTTTCCCTCACTGTACTCAGGCAGCGAGTTTTGTGTCTGTGTATTTCCAGCTGAGAGGGAGAATCTTTGGCCCCAGAGAACTTTCATCTCCATAGGAGGCAAATGTGCTCCAGTCTCAGCCCCCCCCCCCCTTGCAGGGCTGCAGAAAGTCCAGGGCAGCCTCCAGGTCCGTCCTCAGAGAGGGAGAGGACACAGAGGGTGCCGGGTAGAAGAGGACAGGAAGCATTGGGGCCTGGCCCTCAGCTGTAGGCAGGCAGGACTGTGGACACCAGCAGAGGGATTCAGACACGGTCAGGCAAGCTGCCGCATTCAGGAAGCTAACGCCTCCTGCCTCCTATGCCTTACCTAAAGGTCCCACATTCCTCTTTCTCCTCCCTCCTCTCCACACTTTTCTCCTTACCCCACCTAGGAGTAATGAAGACATAGATTGGATTCCTGGACCTCTCTTAAAATCAGCTGACTCCAGCTGGACTCGGGCTGTGCTTTGTAGTCTGTTAGATTTCTGTGAAGCCCCTGACTCAGAGTCTGAGGCCTTGGGACTTGCTTTTTCCTGGTGTGCCCCTCAGAGCTGCCTTCTAAGGCCTCTCCCCTCACCTTAGTTCTGGATGGTCTTGAGACTCCGGTCACTTCACCTTTTCTGCCATCTCACCGTTCCCATCTGAGGCATGGGAAGTTTAGTTGGAGATTCTCAATCGTGGCAGTACCTTAGAGCCACGTGGGGGAGGAGTTTTGGGGAAACACTGATACCGGGGCCTCACCCCATTCTAGTTAAATTGGAATGTTTCCTCCCAAAGATGTGATGGAACTTGTGCCTGAGCCAAGTGTTCTATGTGTTGATTAGGTTATGGTTATGCCTGAGCACATACATTATCGAAATCATCAAAATTAAAACTCTGGGTATTTGAGCAAATGTAAATTTCCCTTCAGTGATGTTAGTGAGGGGCTGGAGAGATGGCTCAGCAGTTAAGAGCGCTGTGTTCTTGCAGAGGATCTAGGTTCAGCTCCCATCACCAACACGGTAGCTCACAACCATCCACAACTCCAAGTTCAGGGTATCTGATGCCCTTTTCTGACCTGTAGGCACCAGGCACACATGGTGCACATACATACATGTGGGCAAAACAGTCATACACATTTTTTAAAGTAAATCTTTTAAAAATTAAAGAAAATAAAGTCGTTGAGTTTTATTATGCTTGTAGTGCCCCATGTCATCTGTTTCCTAGTTCACGATAAAACGCCCTGATGAAAGGAATGGGCAGGAAAAGGGTTTGTTTTAGCTCTCAATTCCAGGTCCCAGTCCATTGTAGCAGGGAAGTAGAGGCTGCTGGAAGTCAAAGCAGCTAGTGGCATCACAGTCAGCAGCCAAGGGTGAATGCATGCATGCCTACTGCTTAGCTCACTACAGTGCAGGACCATAGCCCGGGAATGGTACCACCAGTGTGAGCGGGGTCTTCCCACATTATGTAGGTAAGGCAGTCCCAGGCCAACCTGATGTACACAGTCTCTCACTGAGCTCTTCTCAGGTGCTAGATTGTGTTGACATTAAACCAGCCATCATAACTGTAGAGTCAGCATTGAGAATCACTGGATTTGGAGTCCATGGGACCCTTCTCCCAGCACCAGAGCCTGATCCTGAGATTCATATATGTAGCAGAGTTGATTTCAGCGTGGAGCCACGGGAGCACAGAGCAGAAGGGCAAGGACAGCTTCAGAGCCTTCAACTGCTCTCCTTCTTGGTTTCCTGTCCACTAGGTAGCCCTGCTGCGAGCCCAGCTGGCATTGGAGCGGAAGCAGAGGCAGGAGTACATTGCGCGATCGGTGCAGACCAGCCGTGAGCTAGCAGGCCTCCATCACAGCCTGTCTCACTCCCTCCTCACAGTGGCCCAGGCCCCTGAGGCCACTGTTCTGGAGGCTGAGACCCGGAAGCTGGATGAGTCCCTGAGTCAGAGTCTGACATCCCCGGGGCCAGTCCTGCTGCATCCCAGTCTGGACACTGTTCACACTACCCCCAGGTAGCAGCCACAGCCAGGGCAGAACACAGGCCAGCCTGGGAGTGCACATCAGAGGACTGCAGAGTGGGGGGTCACAGCTCCCCGCCACAGCTGCGGGTTTGCCAAAGGCAAGATTTAGCTCTGTTACCCAGCTAGGAGGCCCAGGTCAGCTGACAGTCCCAGGAAGAAAATGGGAACCCTCCAGGTTGGAGGGGCTTGCAGCTCACATGAGAATGAGGCAAATCACATTTGCTTGCTAACCTACCATTACCCAAGAAGTGCCTTGCCCTGCCTATGGGCATCTCTTGTCTTTCCCTGTTGAAGCAACCAGTCTGTACTAAGCCTGAAGACCCTGTTGGCACCAACAGCATGTGGGTGTTCTGTCCTGGGCAGGAGCATCCTGAATGCATCGAGTGCAAGGAGTATTCACTGCCTTCTTGGCTTCAGTGTCTCCCCATCTTCCCCTTCACCAATAAATTCCAGGTCTCTGCATCCATCCTGGGCTGCTGTCTCCACTTCTGTAGCTGGGCAGAAGCAGGACATCAAGGGAATTAAGAAACATACTGCGTCGGGTGATGGTGGCGCACGCCTTTAATCCCAGCACTCGGGAGGCAGAGGCAGGCGGATCTCTGTGAGTTTGAGACCAGCCTGGTCTACAGAGCTAGTTCCAGGACAGGCTCCAAAGCCACAGAGAAGCCGTGTCTCGGGAAAAAAAGGAACATAAGCATGAGATGCTGTCTAGCTGGGAAGGTTACAGAAGCCGAGCCTGGTCCAGCCTCAAGGGTGACCGATGAGAACCATGTAACAAGTCTGGTGAGACGCTTGGCACTAGCTGCCAAGCCTGACAACCTGAGTTCTAAACCCCATCCTACACGATGGGAGGGAAAGTTGCCCTCTGACCTCCACACGTGTGCACTAGCACATACATGCCCATACATATGCACGTACATGTAAACAATAAACAAAAGGAATCAAGTAACACATTAACGGTTTAGAGACAGTCCTGCATATGAGCAGAAGTCCTGTGGAAATTCCAAGGGGACGAGGGAGGCACCCGAGAGTGCTGCTGAGCACACTGGTGGGGCTGGTCTATCTGTGGCAGAGGGTGGGACCAAGGTTAGAACCGGATTACAGCAAGCCTCTAGCTCCAGCCTAGACAGTAAGCATCTACCAAGTCTCTTTACCAAAATCAAGCTTTTTGACTTTTGTCTAAAGTCATGGTTTGAGAAGTGCATCTGGCTTTGCTCCCTGTAACACATGGTTGTCTACCTGAACACCCTCTGTGTCACTCCCTGGGCACATCAGCTGGAGATGACTCTGGCCTGAGTCCAACCATGTGTCAAGCCAGTCAGCATAGATTGGCCAGACCTGTCACTGGTGGATATAGACTAAAGCTCACAGACCTAAGACCATTGTTGGTGACATCCTCACAGCCTAAGCCCCTCCTCTTCCCTTTTTCTTTTTCTTTCTTTTTTTTTCTTTTTGGAGAGTTGGGGTTAGAACCCCAAGACATCAGGGTGCTGGGTGTGAGCTCTGCCACCAAACCTTGGTGTCACCAGCCCTGACAGCAGTTCTCTTGTCCCCAGTGTTCTGTGCTTGGGCTGAGCATGCTGTGCATGTGCTCACATGCTTTGTATTCTTGACAATGAAGTCCTTACATGTGTGTACATGTCCATACACACACCCACACACACACTCCTTCACATGTGTGTGCCTGTCTATATACACACCCCACACACATGCTCCTTCACATGTGCCTCTCCATACACACACTCCTTCACATGTGTGTGCCTGTCCATATACAGGCATGCCCTTTCACATGTATGCCTATCCATATATATATGCTTCTTCACATGTGTGTGCCTGTCCATACACACATCCACACACATGCTCCTTCACATGTGCCTCTCTGTACACACACACACTCCTTCATATGTGTGTGCCTGTCCATACACACACCCGCACACACGCTCCTTCACGTGTGCCTGTCCATACACACATATGCTCCTTAACATGTATGCTTGTCCATATACACACATACTATTTTACATGTGTGCCTGTCCATACACACACCTGCACAAACACTCCTTCACATGTGTGTGCCTCTCCATACACACACATGCTCCTTCGTGTGTGTATGTCTGTCCATACATACACTTCTTCACATGTGTGTGCGTGTCCATACACACACACTCCTCCTTCACATGTATGTGCCTGCCCATACAGATACACTCTCGTTCACGTGTGGCCTGTCCATACACACACACTCTCTTTCATATGTGTGCCTCTCTGTACACACATACATGCTCCTTCACATGTGTGTACCTGTCCATGCACACATACATGCTCTTTCACATGTGTGTGCCTGTCCATATACATATACAGGCTCCTTCACATGTGTGTCTGTCTTATACACATTCTCCTTTATGTGTGTGTGCCTGTTCATACACATACATGTGCTCCTTCATATGTGCCTGTCAATATACAAACACTCTCCTTTACATGAGTGTGCCTGCCCATATGCATACACGCTCCTTCACATGTATGTGCCTGTCCACACACATACATATTTTATGTATTGGTAGCCCAGTTTCGTCTTTAGTATGTGCATATTCTTCTAGTTCTCTGTACTGAAGAATCCCCTCTGAAAACAAGGAAACCAACTTGAGTTTGATCATGCTATTTAGTGTGAGAAACATGGTGGCCCCGTGCATTTTATTGGGGTTACTTATGGGAGTATGGGCAAGGGGAACTTACAGGAGAAGTGACCCAAAGACACCTGCATCTCCAAAAGCCCACCCCAGCCTGCATGACACTCACAAATGCTGGACGCTTGGAGCTTACATGTAGCACAGTTAATAAAAGCCCAGAGACAGAAATTGGGGTTCAACCTGATGGTCAGAAAAGCAAAACAGCAGGTGGTGGCAGCGCACACCTTTAATCCCAGCACTCGGGAGGCAGAGGCAGGCGGATCTCTGGGAGTTTGAGATCAGCCTGGTCTACAGAGCAAGTTCCAGTACAGGCTCCAAAGCCACAGAGAAACCCTGTCTCGGAAAACCAAAAAAAAAAAAAAAAAGAAAAGCAAAACAGCCAGCCACTGGCTCTTACCTCTACTTCAGTCCGAAACAGTGATCCTGCCTCCAGGAATCTCAGAATGAGACTGTGTCTGAGAACTGTCTCCTCTTGTTTTATATTCCTCTCTATGGCTGGGATTAAAGGCATGCACCACAACTGCCTGGTTTCTATGGCAAACTAGTGTGGCTACTGGGATTAAAGGTGTGTGCCACCACTGCCTGGTCTGTAAGGCTGATTGGTGTGGCTGTTTTACTGTCTGAACTTCAGGCAAGCTTTATTTATTAAAATACAAATGAAATGTCACTATGCTCACTGTATAACTTAGCAGGCAACTCCACAGGCTGGAGAGTCATCCAGGCGTTCAGTTGATCTCTGCTTCCCCAAAGGCAGCTGGGCTTGTCTGGAGTGACTCTGCAGGCCTCACTGTTACAGAGTGAAGGGGCTAGCAAGTCTGCTCAGTTTCTGGGACTTCCTGAAGCTTTTGAGTTGTTTACTTGGGGGGCTTCCCTGTAGGATGGAATTTGTGCCTCCGCTTAGAGGAACTCCTGTGTTTTAAGAAGCTTTCCTCCAAAATGAAAGGCTTTGTCTTGTAGGAAAATGCTACACAGCACTGGGTGAGGCAGTGCACACCTGTAATGCCAGTCCTCAGGGGGCCGAGACAGGAACATTGTGAGTTCAAGGGCAGCCAGGTCTACAAGTTCTAGGATAACCAGGGCTACACACAGAGAAAGACAGATGATGGATGGATAGACACTCCTCCACAGATACTATGCTTACAGATAAGAGAAGCAGTACCAGACCGATTTTCATACCATTTTCTCTTGATCTTCACCTATGAATGTCTTCACAGTTATGTGGCTGTTGCAGTCCTAACACTCTCCAGCATTCATGCCTCCACGGGTTGTCACTGGGAATGGTGGCCTTGTCTGCCCATCCTAGCGGACAAGCAACTTCCATTTCCGCTTCTCTAGTCCATGCAGCCAGGTCCTTCGGGGGCGGAGGGAGCTTTGGTCTAATTATCATAATGGAACCACTTACTTTGCTGTTCTGATTCAAATCCAGAGCACGTGAGTATGGGATGTGCATGTCAGCAGGCTGAGTCCTGTCCTTTAGCCCTTGTTCCCTCTTTCGTCATCTAGTGACAAGCTATTTCTAGAGAAGACACAGTGTGATCAACACTCTCATAGACTTACCCTGGACCTCAAAAAGAGCATCAGCTAGCTGATCCCTGTTATGCCCTAGGAAGGGGAAGGGCCTGTGAAAAGGCCAAAGGGAGCTGGAGCACTGGGGAACTGCGTAGGGGCTGGAGAGGTAGTTTCGGGGGTTAAGAGCATTTGTTGCCCTTGCAGAGGACACATGTTTGGTTCTCAGCCCCCACACAGTGACCCAGAACCACCCATAACTCCATTTCCAAGGAATCCAACTCCCTCTTCTGACCTCTGAGGGCAACAGGCATGCACATGGTGCACGCACACACGCAGCCAAACACTCATACACAGAAAATAGTTTTTAAGAATTAGAGTGCAGAACAGGAGAGGAAGGCAGAGGGGGATGAGAGTGAACACAGAACTTTGTCCTCCATGCTGAAGAAAGCAGGTAATACAATGAGATCATGCTGACCATGCAGACCAGACCGTGAGGTCCAGCACTGGCCACTCACCCTGGCTATCCAGCTAGCTGCCCATGTTATAGTTATAGCCTGAGTCCCTGCCCACAGCAGATCAGAACAGCATCCTCCGTACCTTATCCTGTCTCGTGCCTCTAAGGAAATCAGACCGTCTCCCAAAATCTACAGTTGAGAAAAAACTGGAGATGGTGAAATTCTAGAAAGCTCTTGAGACCTAAGAAAATCCCTCAGATGTCCCCAGCAAGGCAGCAGAGATACCCACATTCCTCCCTCCTCCTCAAGGAGAACTCCTCGTACCTCCATGTTGAGAATGTCTAGCCTATCTCCTTGGGACACTTTATCACTTGGGACACTGGGTCAGCCAGCTCGGGGAACCACTGCTGCCTCCAGGAACCCTGGTGTCAGTATTCCTGGGACTGGTGAAGGGTCCTGTGGTTTGGCTCCTTACACCTTCCTCAGAGCTGTGGGTGGTGTTCTGACTCATCCTGGGAACAATGGCAGAAACTGATAGAACCTGGGGCAAGCCTGACCAGGCCCTACTACCTTCTCCTTAGTAGCTACGTGAAAGCCATGTAGAATTGGTTGGTACTGCTGAGGCCAGAGTTCCCCAGCATGACACAGAGCACGCAGAGGAAATCAAAAAGTGCAGGAAGAGCCTGGGAATCACTTCTAACGGCTTCTTCCACACTTTTCCAAGCTTGCTTACTGAGTTCATGCCCTGGTAACAGCAGAAGGAGAAGTTGGGGTTCTGGCATCAGCCATTAATTCTGGGGGCGGGGTGGGGGTGAGCCCAGGGGCCAAGATTGGAGAGGGGAGAAGCACACAGAAGCCAAGAGAAGAGGTCTGGGCCAAAGGATGAGGGATGAACTGGCCTGGGGAGGAAAGTGAACGGCTCAGGGCCCAGTGTTGTCCACTGACCAACACCAGAGAACCTGGTCCTCCTCAAGTACCCCACGGTCTTCTCATAACATGCTTCAAACCAGGTCCATCCTCCTACCGTATGGTGGCAGGTGGAGCAGCTGGGGGTCCTTGAAGGGCAGCCATGCTCCCCAAATTTGAAGCACAGCCAGTTACAGTGCTGTGGTACCATGTATGTCCATTCCTGCTGGGGTGCTGATTCATGAGTCCAATCCAGGTAGGGAGCCATCAGCCACAAGATGAGCCCCCAGAAGAGCCAGCAGTACTCCATGTCTGGCCCAGACAAGGGTTCATGTAGCAGGCAGCAGACTGGCTTCTCCTCCTGGAAGGACGTGGGGCTGAGGCCATGGACAGCGCCAGCATTCCTTCACGCTGGCTCCACAGTTCCCCGACCTTCTGTCCAGCCTCAGCCTCCCCTCCTGTCCATTTTCCTACCCCCAGGGAGCGCTCTGACTGGGCCTAGAGGGAAGGTGTTGGAACAGACAGAAAGCATAAATTTTCTGCTGAGTGATCTCTGCAGAAAGAAAGCCCGGCTGTCAGTGCCACCACAGTTAGATCACAGGTCACATTGTGACCACGTCCTGCAGCCCGCCTGGAGACCTCCAGCCTCTTCCTCTGGTGCCTAAAAGGGAGTGTCCAGGGGCACCTGTCCTCAGCTCTCTTCCACTCAGACGTCTGAAATCTCTCTCCGAGCAAACCTGAGGCTGAACTTCCAGTTTTCCCTAGCCACCAAGCCTTGCAAGACTGTTCTGTTGGTAAATGACCCACCATCCTCCATTGCTATGGTTTTGGTGTGATTCTCCAAAATTCTTACTCTCTCCTTTAAATTTTTTTAACTAAACACACAAAGTATTGATATCATTATGACACTTCCTCTTTCACTTTTTCTAGATTTATGTTATGACACCTCTGTAGCCCCTAATAATACATATATACACATATATTTATGCACATACTATGGTATCAAAAACTTTTCCCTAACAAAGGAAGCAACTTGAGAAGGGATGTTTAAATTGTTTTGTGCTTATTAGTGTGTGTGTGCGTGGGGGGGTGGTGGCATACATGCCATGGTGCATGTGTACAGTGACCACAGGACAACCTGCAGGAGTCTGCTCTCGCCTTCCACCATGTGGGTCCTAGGAACTGTCAGCCTTAGTGATAAGCTTATCTACCCACTGAGTCATCTCTCTCCAGCCCTGCAGAACATTGCCATTTTCTCAGAATAGCCAGAACTATTGACGTAAAAGGAAAGCAAGAAACCCCAACTCTCCATTCAAAACCAATATGTTAAACTTCATTTCCATTACAATGTAGTTGTTTTTCACACTAGTAATTAAGCAAACAAGACCCAGATTTGATACATATATATAAATACATATAAAAACACAACAGTGTACTTCATCTTCTAGACAAGAATGTTAAATTCGTCTTTCTTCATTAAAAACCTACTGCAGCCTGGCAGGCTGGTGTAGCTTTTAATCCCAGCACTTGGGAAGCAGCAACAGGCAGATCTCTGTGAGTTTAAGACCAGTCTGGTCTACATACGGAGGTCCGGGCCAGCCCTGGCTATATCCTGTCTCAAAAAATTATAATCAAAAGAGCTGGCTCAGTGGGTAAAAGCACTTGCCACACAGGCCTGAGGACCTGGGCTCCACCCTTCAGCTTGAAGACACCATGGTCTGTAACTTGCTGGGATTGCAAGCTGTACCATGACTGGCCTTTGTTTCAGTCTTTTCTTTGTTTTAAAAACAAGGCCTCCCTCTGTAGCCCAGGCTGACCTCAGACTTGCAACCCTCTCAGCTCAGGCACTGCAAATGGCTGGTAAACCTTAAAATACAAAACAAACCCTATGCCTAGGACAGTTCGGCGACCGGCGTTAGTCAAGGAGGTACTTTGTGCAGTACTGGGGGGGGGGCATTGTATACTGCAGACGCATAACTGACCAAAGCGTCAAGAATAAAATGACTGTTACTACCCAGACATAAATGGGACAGCCATATTACACCCTTCAAGGCTCGGGAAACATTTTGGAAGATGGGACTGAGAGAATGTAAGATCTACAAGAAGAAGGGAAGCAGTGTGGAATTCTGGATTCCTGGCATGACATGGTAGCTGCACCCTTGATCTCGTAACAGCTCAAATTATCTGCACAAAATCTCTGAAAGATCGGGCCGGTCACCACCCGAGGATTTATATGCAGATAACGGTTGGTGGGGGAAGCAGGGAGATCTTTGTACGTGGCAGATCACACGAACACACAAAAAAGACAGGAGAGTGAAGGGGATGATGGGAGAGGATAGAGGCTAAATGAAGGTGATTAACTGGGTACACTCGTGTGTGTGTGTGTGTGTGCATGTGTGATAGAAACACATTTTATATATATGTATGAAGATGTTATAATGAAACCCATTATTGTGGATAATCAATATACGCTAATAAAAACATTTAAGAGCTCGGTGTGGCAGTACATGCTTTTAATCACAGCTCCTGGGAAAAAAAGACAAGCAAATCTCTATGAATACAAGACCAGCTAAGGCTACACAGTGAGACCTTGTCTAAAATAAAATAAATTTTGCTGGACAGTGGTGGTTCATGCTTTTAATCCCAGTACTTTAGAGGCAGAGGCAGGTGGATCTCTGAATTTGAGGTTAGCCTGGGCTACACAGGGAAACCCCTTCTCGAGAAAGAAAAAAAAACTTTGAAAAAAATCTTTAGGTGGAAGGGAAAACATTCACTATTATGAGCATATAACCAGTCAACAGCATAACATGGGATTCCTAAAGTGAGATTTATGGCCCAAAGCAGGAATTCTAAATAAAACCTTTAAGCTCAGGGCTGAAGAAAGAGCTCAGCATGGTTGACACTGGTGCTTGTTGCTCTCTCAGAGGACCCTGGTTCAGTTCCCAGCACACACACACTGGGTGGCTCACAACTGCCCAAGTCTAGTAGGGGATGCAATGCGCTCTGCTATCACCTGGTTCATAGAAACACATGCATATACACATACACAAAAATAAACCTTCAAAACAAAAACCTCTCATGAGATGCCATGAGGCTGAGATGGGTGGTGTCCAGGAGTTCTGGGCCAGCCTGGACAGCACAAGGAGACCCTGTTTCAAAATAAAACTCAGGACCACTTCGTTTTAGTCGTCACAGCTGGATTAAGCCCAAGCCATTCTTCTACAGCCAATGGGTCACAAGAGAATGCGAATAAGGGCTTGCTTACGCTCCACTCTATAGTGGAGCCTAGGCCTGGAAGGGTGGAACGTGTAGGTGAACTGCCCACGTTCTATACAATGATTTAACCCAGAAAGCACTAAGAGTAACGCTGGGGAGCTTTTGAGTTAAGAACCCAGGGTACTTTGAGGTCCAGTAGAACTGGGCTCCATTATTGATCAATTTGCGCTTGAGAAAAATGAAAGCTAACTCCCACTTTCTTTTAAAAATAATTTTTAAAAATATATTTACTTATTTGTGTGCGGCCACGGGAGTGCCACGGCATTCGTGTGGAGGTCAGAAGGACATTTTGCAGGAATCAGGTCTCTCCTTCGGCCATGTGTGTCCTGGGGATCAAACTCTCGTGATCAGGATTGGCAGCAAGCACCGTGACCCGCTGAGTCAACTCGCCACTTCTCAGGGCGGAGATTCTCAAGCCTTAACCGCTTTGGAAACACCTCAGAGCCAATTTTGGACTTTCCGATACGGTCGGCGGGAGACAATCATTTGCATTTGGAACCAATTCTAACAGATGCTGCCGCAGCTACTGCGGGAGACTGTCAGAAGCGCTGTCCTAGCAGGTCCTAAGGTCCGAGACTCGCTTACCACAGGGGCAGTCGCTCAAGCTCCGCCCTCTGTTCCCGGCCCGCCCACCTCAGGGCCCTGCCCAATCCTCGCCAGGGAGCATGACAACGCCCACAAGCCAGACAGCCTGTAAGAAGTCGGGTAAGGGTAGTGCCCTCGTAGGCACTGCCGCGTCTGCGCGAGACAGCGAGGGGCGTGGCCCAGACCCCAGGCCGGAAGCGGGAGGCTAAAGGGGCGGGCCGGCTAGTATCCCCTTTCCGGGCGGTCCCCATGGAGGCGCTGGGGAAGCTGAAGCAGTTCGATGCCTACCCCAAGACTCTGGAGGACTTCCGGGTCAAGACCTGCGGGGGCGCCACGGGTAGGTCTCGGAGCGGGCGGGGTGGTGGGGAGGGAGCTGTCCCCGCGTTTGGCCCGAGGTCCCGGACTCTCCCTGGCCTGCTGGAGGCTGAGGGGGTGGGACACAGGCCATTCCAAATCTCACTCCCTTCCTGCAGTGACCATAGTTAGTGGCCTTCTCATGCTCCTGCTGTTCCTGTCCGAGTTGCAGTATTATCTCACCACTGAGGTAAGGGGCGTGGCCTAGAACGTGGGCGGGGCTTGGCGTTCTAAGGGTAGGACCCTTAAAGCGGAGTAGGGGGTAAGGCCAAATCTGACTGAGAGGGTGTCGCTCCAGGTGCATCCTGAGCTTTATGTGGACAAGTCTCGGGGAGATAAACTGAAGATAAACATCGATGTTCTTTTCCCGCACATGCCTTGTGCTTGTGAGTACCTGATTGTGGGTGGGAGTTGGACTCCTGGGTGTACCAGTTAGGCGTCCAGATTTACACCTCTGGCCTTAGATCCCAGAATGGATGCCAGGTCATCCTCATGCCCCTAGTTCAATTCTTCCACGAGATACATCTTTCCTATCAAAGCTCCGATCTCCAGGAGTCATACATAGTACCTCTCTCTTTCAAGATCTGAGCATCGATGCCATGGATGTGGCCGGGGAGCAGCAGCTAGATGTGGAGCACAACCTGTTCAAGAAACGACTAGACAAAGATGGAATCCCCGTGAGCTCAGAGGCGGAACGTCATGGTAACCAAGGTGGGGGGGGAGCAGGTCTCCAATCTTAGAGCTGGACACACTTACACCAGAAGTGGACTGTTGGAGGCACAGTGACACACGAGACAGAAGTCAGCTGGCATGCCTAGGGTTCTTCAGCTAGTAAGAGTCAAGACTCGGTTGAATCATGTTTCTTGTATCAGCACATTGAGTGGAATACCTTAGGGACTGGAGAGATGGCTCGGTGGTTAAGAGCAGAACACTTTACTTGGTTATCATACTCTCAAGATTGAGCAAGGGTTTTCCATAGATAGAACCTTGTCATGTGTTTGCTTTCCCAATGCATTGGCTAAAGGGCTTTCCGTCTTTGCAGTGCACGTGGCCTAAGGTTTAAGTTCTCAAGTAGAATTTCCTAGGTTCAGATCCAGCGCTGTCTTGCATGCGGTCTCTGAGCATCAGCAATAAAGTAGTAAACAGTAGTACCCCATACAAGAGATAAAGGCTCAGATGCGGGCAGATGGTTCCCCACTCATGATGTTCTGACTTTGTGAGGATGTGAAAGCTCACTCGTACAACCTTTCTGCTCCTCTTTAAGTAAAGGAGTCAGGAAGTTATTTTCAATACTTAATACTTCATTAGGAAATAGTCTCTGTGCCAGATGGGTTTGCCCAGCTGTAAGCTGTGTATGTATCTGAACATGTCTTAGGCGGGCTAGATTAAGCTATGGCGTTCATATTATGTATTAAGTGCATTTTTTCAGGATATGATAGTTTATCATATGTAACCCTCATCATAAGTTGGGGATCACCAGTAATATGTATGAAAGACCTTGTATAGCTAGCTCACTTTCTCTTCCTGTTTCTAAGCAGCTGTCTCCATTACCCTCTAGTCCATTTACTTTTTTTTTTTTTTTTTTTTTTTTGAGACAGGGCCTTACTATGTAACTCTTGCTGGCTTGGAACCTCTCTACAGACCAAGCTGGCCTTGAACTCACAGAGATCCGCCTGCCTCTGCCTCCTGAGTGCTGGGATTAAAGGTGTGCGCCACCACGCCCGGCTCCAACCCATTTTCATAGTCTTATAGGAATGCAGTGAGACCTGGTAGAGTTATCTGTAGCAGCTGCTATGTAGTATTTCCTGTTCCTTATTAACGCTCGGTGTATGTAAAGTGCTTAACTCCTGACCATCGTGTGTGTTGTAAAAGTATTTGATTTTGTTTTTTCCTTTATTTTTTTCCCACCCCAGTGGTCAAAGGACTCTTGATGTCACTATGTCTACTTCATGTTGTTTGTGCTTTGCCTCTGCCCTCTCCTTAGAACTTGGAAAAGTCGAGGTGACAGTGTTTGACCCAGACTCCCTGGACCCCAACCGCTGTGAGAGCTGCTATGGAGCTGAATCAGAAGATATCAAGTGAGCGGAGCCCCGGGCAGGGAGTGGGTTCTCATCAGTCTGTGCTCAGCCAGCCGCAGCCTTGTTCGGACTGGAGAAATGGACCAAGAATTTAGAGGGGGTAGGGTATATGCCCTGTCACTGATCCTAGGTCAAATGATGAGGGCTAATAATGGCCTGATGGCTGCGGACCTCAGCAGACGGCAGGAGTGGTTGGTGGCTGCTTCTCAGCCTGGAGAAGCAGTGCAAAGGAGGCTCTGGAGCCCAGCTGCCAGTTTCCCAGTCCTTGTCTTCAGGCCAGGCCACATCACTTCTCCATCTGTTAATAAAGGAGGATAGTAACACATTCCTTGCAGTGGTCACATAAGGATCAAGTGTATGTTATAGGTAAAGCCTGAAGTACAAGGCCAAAGCTATGTTATTAATATGTGCTAACTGCTGTGTGGTTTTCCCAGCCCTGATTCCTGAGAGACTGACTCAATGGGTTTAGGAAGATGTACCTTTTTTTGGGGGGGGGGGTTTCAAGACAGGGTTTCTCTGTAGCTTTGGAGCCTGTCCTGGAACTAGCTCTTGTAGACAAGGCTGGCCTCGAACTCACAGAGATCCTCCTGCCTCTGCCTCCTGAGTGCTGGGATTAAAGGCATGTGCCACTTTTTAAAGCGGGAAGAAATTGGGGGAAGTAAGGCTTGTGTTACAGTCAATGGCAAATAAGCACAAGGCCCTGGAATCCACAGGACCACACACAGAGACAATAATAATAGTAGTAGTAGTACATGGAGCTGAAAGTTTGAATTTTAACCATCTTTATGTGACAGTTCATTGGCATTAAGGACATCCACAGTAGAGTGTGACCATCACTGCCTTTTCTCCTACGACAGGTCACAGCCCCAAGCAGCATAGGGTGTATGCTCTGACTATTCTGCTCACACTGAGGAGACAGCGAGAACACTTACTTGGTGGTCAGGGAGGAGGCTGACAGAGCCTCTGCAGCAGACACCTGTTGGGGCCTTCCTTCCCAGAGTGCCAGCCTGGCCACGCTGTCACCCTCCTCCTTCCCTGCAGGTGCTGTAACAGCTGTGAGGACGTGCGGGAAGCGTACCGCCGTCGAGGCTGGGCCTTCAAGAACCCAGACACTATTGAGCAGTGTCGACGAGAAGGCTTCAGCCAGAAGATGCAGGAGCAGAAGAATGAAGGCTGCCAGGTGTATGGCTTCTTGGAAGTCAACAAGGTACCAGGAGGGAAAAAGGCGAGGTGGCTGGGCTCAGCCAGGCTGGGAGAACTCCACAGTTGAAGTGGAGAATGAGAGGAAATGTCCCCTACAGGTGGCTGGAAACTTCCACTTTGCCCCTGGGAAGAGCTTCCAACAGTCCCATGTGCATGGTGAGTGGTCCAGAATCAGCCGGGGTGTCTAGCTGTCGGGTTCCCTCGTGGCAGGTTGGAGTGCCCATCGCTAGGCCAGTGTTCTTTAGCTTTGACCCAGAGTAGGAGAGAGGTTCAGCACAGTTGTGAGGAGTTCGGGGGCTCAGTCGGTGGGGTGGTAGCACAGAGCCCAGGTTAAGTGGTAGACCCCCGCCCCACTGCAGTCACAGGTGAGGCTTTGGTAAGCAAAGCCGGATTGGAAGTCAGGTTCCATACTCTTGAGCTGTGTTTATATATGTATTCCTTAGATTTCTGGTCATCACCTCCTGGGTACCATTTGTTAGTCTAGATAGAAAGATATTGCAGTCCATAAAGTCCCTGCACTCAGAATATTCACACAGACATCTGGGGATGGTCCACATACTTGTAATATCAGCGCTTGGGAGGTAGAGACAGAAGGGTCAGTTCAAGGTCATCCTCACATACATAGCACATTTGAGGGCAGCCTTAGCCTTAGCTACATGAGACCCTGCTTCAACACCATCTTCAACACAAAAAGAAAAAGAAAAAAAAAGAAACAG
The DNA here is from genome assembly GCA_004026605.1 of Ondatra zibethicus. Lineage (NCBI taxonomy): Eukaryota > Metazoa > Chordata > Mammalia > Rodentia > Cricetidae > Ondatra > Ondatra zibethicus. The sequence continues at coordinate 47,572 of PVIU01010770.1, read as the reverse complement.
ATTTACAAAATACATGATATATCCTCTACTATTAAGTAATGTGGCCAGACTGTGCCTGGTCTACAGAGCAAGTCCCAGGACAGAAGCTACACAGAGAAACCCTGTCTTGAAAAACCAAAAAGAAAAAGTAGTGTGGACCAAGTCAAGCATGGTGGTGCTCACCTTTAATTCCAGAAGTTGGGAGGCAGAGACAGATCTCTGAGTTTGAGACCAGCCTGGTCTACATGGTTAGTTTTGGGCTAGCCAGGACTATGTAGAGACCTGGTCTCAAAATAAATAAACAATAATGTGGATGAAAACAAGGCAGACTAGAGAGAGCTGAGGGACAGTGTGTCTGCTGTCGTAGTTATGGTGACTTAGGGAAGACTGTGGGCTACACCTGTGCAAAGACCTGAGCACAGTGAAGCAGCGGCAGGGGCTGATGGCCAGAGGAGCATAGCAAGGAGAGAGAAGAGCAACCATAGGTCCTGTAGGCCTGAGTGTGCTTGGCAAGTACTTGGAGCAGTAAGAAAGGGTAGCCAGGAACAGAGTAAGCGGAAGAGCGTGCTTGACTACAGACGTTGAGCCTCCCACATATTTAAGACTATGGGACTCCATGAATTCCCCATGCAGGTGAAGTTTGTTGGAGAAGGGAACTCAGGGCCGAGAACCACCAGGCCTCGCATTAGAGGCCAGCGGTACCAGGACTGAGGAGGAAACTGTAAGGACGGCTGGTGAGATGGGAGCTTGAGCAAGGAACGCAGCATCCTGAGAGCCAGGGGTGGGTGCTTCTGGACGCTGCGCAAAAGCCAAATGTGGGATGTTAATGTGGTGGTCGTGGTGGCCCTGATAGAACATGGCTACAACTAGAAATGCGGAGAAGTGTCTGAGGATTGCGTTAGAGCGCCAGGTGCTCAAAATCAAAACTGCAGATAGATGTCATCGTTGCCATTGTCAGTCTAGAGCAGTGCTTCTCAACCTTCCTAGTGCTGTGACCCCTTAATACAGTTCCTCATGTTGTGGGGACCCTGATCATAAAATCATTTTTGTTGCTACTTCATAACTGTCATTTTGCTATTGTTATGAATCATAATGTAAATATATGTATATCTGTTTTTGTTTTGTTTTGTTTTTTAGTTTTTCAAGACAGGGTTTCTCTGTGTAGCCCTAGTTGTCCTGGAACTAGCTCTAGACCAGGCTGGCCTAAAACTCAGAGATCCGCCTGCCTCTGCCTCCCGAGTGCTGGGATTAAAGGCGTGCGCCACCACCGCCCGGCTTAATATCTCTGGTTTCTAATGGTTTTAGGTGACCCCTGTGAAAGGGTCGTTCAACCCCAGAAGGGATCACAAACCCCAGGTTGAGAATGACTGGGGCAGAGGGTGGCAGCAGACCTGATGACTAGGGAGCGGGGACACAGCTAAGGAGGACAGTATGTCCAGGCACTGGTGCACAGGCCATCAGACGGCTCGTGTGCTGGATGTCACCTGTGGAAAGGGCAGAAGTGATGCTAGAGATGAGCGCCATTGTCTGCCGCAGCGGCTCTGACGGGAGCAGACTCCAGACAGCAGGGTAGCAGGGCAACAGGAGCTCATGCAGTGTCTCTTCTGGCTTCTTTAGCATAGGAAGCAAGGCCATTAGCTGAGGGCTGAGGGGAAAGGGATGGCGTACTCAGAGAGAGGCAGCAGTGGGTATGAGAACACCTGTGGGACTTTCTGGGTTTGGTGTTCTCTGTTGCAAAGACAAGGGAGTCAGAAGTGTATAAAGATGCCATCGTAGAGCTGGACCGTGAGAAGAAAGTGAGGACTTGGGGTTTGGGGATGGAGTGGGAGCCAGTGAGGAAGCATGAGGTACAACAGACTACCCACAGGTCTTTGCTATAGTAGTTGAAGGATGGGGTACTGGAGGGAGCGAGGGAAGGAACAGGAAGAAGTTAGCAAGCCGGGAGTCGGAGCATGGGTACATGTGATTGCAACTAGAGAGCGTGTAGCTACTGCTAACGTCAAGTTTAGGGAATGACCAACAGCTGGTGGTATGGGAGAGCCGAGAAGACCAGAGAGGGCTGTCTGGGAACTGGGAGGGCAGGATGTTGGAAGGCTCGTCGTGTGTGTGACTTGGGTACCATAAAGGACGGACAGCTAGTTGCTAAAACTGCCCTGGGGGTGCCCGGTAGAATTTCATGTTTAACAGGTAGGGTGCCATGAGCCGCATGGGATTGAGGACTTTGAGAAGATTGGGGACAGTGGTCTGAAAGTGGCAGTAAGGAGCTACAAGGACCACTCTTTTGGTCACGGAGGGGATAGTATGGGAGACCAAACAGTAACTGAGACGATAGCATGAAGCTTGTGCCTGGAAGAGAAAGCCAGGCCATGGGTGAGACAGAAGAGTAAAGGGCCTAGGTGGAGGCTGAGACAAGTGTCGCTGCTACCTGGTGGGTTGTGGGTGGGGTGGGAGTTAGGGTCACATTGGGGGACAGCTACCAGGTGCGAGGGGCTACAGAGGACAGGCAGGACCTGGTGGTCCTGAGCTACTCCACGTGACTAAGGTGTGGGGTCTTATGGTTTCATGTGTAGTCTGTGCCTGCAGTGGGGAGAGGCACGTGGAGAGGTAGGTGGCCTGGAGGATCCTGCAGGCTCTGGAATCCCCACCCCACCTTTACTCTGGAATTTGCCGAGTAGAGTGGATTTCCCGAGACTCTAGGAAGACATCCGTGTCATTGTGTTAAGCTGTGGGCTCCAGGTCTTGTGGACACTCGGGAGGTGGGGCTGGTGGACAGCAGTACCTCTGCACCTCTGCTTAGGTCTGTCTTCGGGTCATGAGCCCCAGGGCAGCTGACTCTGAGTACAAGGATGCTCATACACAAGCTGCAGTAGCCTGTGGCCGGGCATTTGCATGAGTCCGCAGTACTTTTAAGATCCTTGCTGATTTGCAGGGTGATCGATGAGGGGTGTATAATCTCATGAGGCTGACCAGTAGCCATGTCCTTTAGATCCTCGGGACAGCCCTTAGCAGAGAACACAGGCAGGTGCCTTGCCCAGGTCACACAGCTGGGAGGCTCTAGGTCTTTTCTGTTCTCAGGCTGTTTTTGTACTTAAGCCTTTTTTATGCCTTTTTGGCCCTGGAAGAGGCCTTTTAGCTGGGGTAGACCCTCGTGCCAAAGCAGGGCTATCTGTCCTCCCTCCTCCCATGGGTCTTGCTCCATAGATCTCACTGTGAAGCTCTGAATCTCTTTTCTCTTCCTCCTCTCTCCTCCCCTCCCCCATGCTGCAGTTCATGCTGTGGAGAGTAAGTGGCCCTGCCCCCAGGGAGGCCCTCCCCCCACTTCTAAGGCAGCCTGCCCTCTTGGAATGGGAGGGAGATTTGGATGGGTCTGGGATGGAGCCTTCTCTTACCTGGCTGCTGGGTGACTCACCCCTAGGATGAGCCTTTGATGTGGGGTTCCTTACAGTGGGCAGTTGGGATTAGAAGATGGGAAGAAATTGCTGGTTCAGGGAACCCATGAGATTCCCTTTGGGGAATTTTGAGGGTAGAAGCAAGGGAGTCCTGGGATTTGTCATTAACTCTGGTTAAGGAGAGCCCTGTCCATGGGTTTTGTTTCGTGAAATAAAAGCCCAGCTTTGGAGTCAGTGCCTGGAGCTCCCTGTCTGTTCCGGGAGAGAGATCTGTGTTCTTGTCCACCCCAGTGGGAGGCTCTGAACTCTCACCCAGATCCAGGGCAGGCCCTGGCCAGCTGTGCATAAGGAGGACCAGAGGTACCAGGCTGTGGGTGACAGTCAGAGGAGAGCTAGGTGCGTCATACCCCACAGGGAGGAGGACGGCCTGAGACAAGATTTGGGAGTAGCCAGGAACCTGGACCTGCCTGCCTGGTGATTCTTTCTTCTTCTTTCCTAGTTCATGACTTGCAGAGCTTCGGCCTTGACAATGTACGTACCAGGCGGAAACCATGGAGGGTGGATGGCATGGAGACTGGGCTCTGCTCATGTCTGAAATGGGGAGAAATCACTCTGTGTTCTGCTGTGTTCAGACTGAGGGCAGAGACAGTTGGACAGGTGCATCCTCAACAGAAGGGAGCTCAGAGCGAAGCCAAGATGAAGTGTGACATTTCTAGGAAACCACCAGGGTGGAGATAGATGGCCAAGGCTGGCACAGTTGGCAGGGCCAGAGACCCTGGAACTGGATGCACACTAAGGAGTCTGCCCTTTCAGCAGAGAGGGCAGCTGTTGGCTCACCTTAACCAGGGGTGTGACACAGTCAGATTTACATTTCTAACTGTCCCTCAAGAAAGCTGGCAATTGGGGGCTTCTGGCTTAGGCCTTCATCCCTTGAGGCATCTGGACAGGACTAGTACCTGCTGTGCACTCGGTGGCTGTGTGAAGCTGTACCTTAAGCCCTCTAGCCCCAGGATCGTGTGGGCTGAGGAGGGTGCCCTCAGTAAAAACAGATGCCTAGTGTAGGCCTCTCTTCCATTAAAGCCATGGCCTCTCCCACGCAGCCCTCCCTCCACCCGTCCCTCTGCCCCCCTGTGCTGACAGGCTCAGGCAGCCCTCTCTGCTACTCTAGACAGTTCTGCGTGGGTTGCGTGCTGTCAGGCCTCAGACACTGATGTTGTTTGCAGATCAACATGACCCACTACATCAAGCACCTATCATTCGGGGAGGACTACCCAGGCATTGTGAACCCCCTGGACCACACCAATGTCACTGCACCCCAAGGTACCGTCCTGGGAGGTAGCCCCCTCTATCACCAAAGCCCTGCATGGCACCTATGCCCTGTGCTTTCTTCTCCTCACAGCCTCCATGATGTTCCAGTACTTTGTGAAGGTGGTACCCACGGTGTACATGAAAGTGGATGGGGAGGTGAGTCGTAGAGTAGAGCTGACCAGCTTTGTTGTTCCTTCAGCCTGGGGAGTGAGGTAGTGCTCTCAACTCCCGTGTGATGGATGCAAAGCCGAGGCCCCAGGGCTACTGATGCCCTCATTGGAGACACAGGACAGACACTATTTGGTCTTCCTGCTTCCCACACTGCCTGCAGACAGTCCTTGGGTGCCTACTGACCCCCATTGTCTGTGCTGGCGTGGGGTTTGGCCAAGCCTCCCTGGACCTGCTCGGTCTGTGGAGCAGCCTGTCTGTGGAGTGGCGTGACAGGGCTGAGGGGCAAGGAAGTGAGTCTCAGCCTTATGGTACTGCTTGCAAGAGTTTCTTCCCATCCCTGGACCGCCTGAAAGCATCTATCAGTTGGAGGGAGGATAGGTAAAAACCGTAAGACGGTGACCGGAAGGAAAACCAGGATGGCCAGAGGGGCCTGGGTGGTCCGCAGGCCTCGCAATGCTCGTTACCAATGTGAAGCTTCTTCTGTCCCTTCATACAGTCCCGGCCTGACAAGGCTCAGCACAGCCCTGAGTCAGCTTGTAACTTCACTCTGCCTCTGCTTCCCTTTCTACCACAGGTGCTGAGGACAAACCAGTTCTCTGTGACCAGGCATGAGAAGGTTGCTAATGGGCTGCTGGGAGACCAGGGCCTGCCAGGGGTCTTTGTGCTCTATGAACTCTCCCCCATGATGGTGAAGCTGACAGAAAAGCACAGGTGAGGATAGGCAGTGGGAGCAGCTAAGGCTCTGGGCCTGTGAGAGTAGGGTACCCACCAAGCCCTCCTGTTTCCCTGCAGGTCCTTCACCCACTTCCTAACAGGTGTGTGCGCCATCATTGGGGGCATGTTTACAGGTAAGTCCCAAGGTGCCTGTTTGGGCAGTGGGGTGCCCCAAGCTTCCCAGTGTTGTGGATTTGGGCAGGTGTTCCCCTGCTGAGTGACATCCTCAGCAATGTTCCAGGCTTTGGTTGGGGAAGAGCGTACCTTAAGGGCCAAGGAAAATGCTAGCCTTGCCCGTTAGATAACAGTGCAGGCGTCCACATTGCGGGGTCCAGTGCTAGCCGTGTTCTCTCCCCCAGTGGCTGGACTCATCGACTCACTGATCTACCACTCTACTCGAGCCATCCAGAAGAAAATCGATCTAGGGAAGACAACGTAGTCCCTATCCTTCCGCGTCGTTCCTTTCCTCTGTCCTCCTGTGATTATTCCCCAGCCTCTTTCCCTGCCCCCTATGCCTCCTCTCCAGAGTCAGCCCAGGGTGATAAATATTGTGATAGTAATGTTGGTCTCAGTGTGGTTCTTGGGATCTGGCTGAAACCTACAACAGCCTCTCCTCATGGTCACATAAGGAAGTCCATCATGACTGACAGGCTGGGGCCAGCCCTTTGGGAGTCCCACACGTGCATCCCGTTTAATATGGCTTCACAGCCATGTCCTTAGTCCCTTTTTGTCTGTGACCAGATAGACCTTTCTAGGGTAAATATCTTGGAGCAACTATGGCTCGTGAAGTAGAAGACACCAGTGCCACTATCCCAGAGATGAGTCCAGGCTAGAGTGTCACTTATGCAGTGATGGGCAGCTAAAGCCGAGGGTACTTCCCACAGCCTGGACTAGGACATGCGGTTCTGCCCCATTAGCGTCTGCCCCCCACCAAGCTCCGAAGTGTCTCGGCACTGAGAAATTAACATGGACCTTTACAAACTCCTTATGGAAGCAACACTGAAGCAAGACGGGAGGAAGCTGGCACTGCCATTTTGGAGCACAACCAGCACCAGACCCTTAGCTTAGGACCTAACCAGGGCTTCTTATTAGAGCCCTTATCTCTGTGTTGAGAATCATGATCCAGAGGCCTCAGTGCTCCACAGCCCAGGGAGCCAAGACATTGGGCAGCAGGCAGTTCATCAGGTCATCTGTCCCCTGAAACTGGCAGGAAGCAAAGTACAGTAATGACAGCAGTGCCTGAGGGCCAGGTGATTTGATCGTACAGAGTTGTTTATCACCAAGCGGTCGTGGGTGATGACCCAGGGACCATTTCCCTTGTTAACTTGGGGTCCTTCTGGTAACCCACCCATCCTCTCGGCCTCTGTGGTTCAGGAGCAATATTGGTCTACCCCATGCTCTTAGGAAGATCACCATTTGAGTATGCCAGCCACCAGCACCCATGGTAAGCCAGGCCCCTCTGGAGGAGGGGGGCAAGGGAGCCGCACAGTGATCCTCCAGTTCTAGGGGGCCCTGCCTATAATAAACTGCCCTCTGGGTACAGCAGGGCTAAGCTAGGAGGCAGTAACATTTAAGACCTGTAATAAGCTACCTGAAGCCAGCCAACCAACAATTTCCTTTTTTTTTTTTTTTTTTTTTTTTTGATGCTAAAAGCTTTAGCAGTCATCCTTGCTCCCGGGGTTGGTAAAAAGTTAACAGAACAAAAGGCTTAGATGTCATGGAAGGTAGCACCATGAGCAGACTGAGAGGGACCCAGCCTCCGGCAGGAATACAAAACAAGCTGCTAAGGGGCTGATACAGATGACCACAGTCCACTCAGTCGTTAGGGCTTCTTCTTTCTCAGGGTCGCACGTGGGCCATCTTCTATCCCTGTGCATTCTAGCAAATCCCTGAGAGTGTTTGACCTTTACCACGTACAAAAACCGGGTCTGCAGCCCCTGGGTCTGCAGTGAGGTTTATTAAACTCAAGTACTGGACCTGGACCCTTAGGACTTCCAGAGCAGGGTTGAAAGATTGGCACCCCGAGGTGTGTCCCTGATCCCTTGGACTAGTGTTTGTGGATGGGGCTGAAGATGACCTCACTGATCTGTCCAGGGATGGTGTAGAAGACGAGGAGAAGGAAGACAGCCATGAGCGCCAGCAGCAGCAGCAGCACTAGGATGCGCCAGTACCGGCGCCAGATGAAGAAGACGAAAGTCTTCAGGGGGTTCACGAACCAGTTGAAGGAGGTTTTGGGGCGGCTGTTGGGGAAGGGTGGAGTCACGTGACCAGGAACCCCCTGCCAGCGGCCCCACCTCCCTAAGTGCCACTTACTTAGGCTTCTCCAGAGGCTCAGGCTCTTTTCTCCCCTTCCCAACTGGCCGGCTCTCTGCCTCCTCTACGGTCAGCAGTTCAAATTCCGCCTCAACCTTCCCCTAGAAGGAGATGGTGAGGCCGTCAGTGGACACAGTCCCGCCCTGAGCCAGGCCTTGGCCACTGCACTACACACCGTGAGGATGTAGACGTTGCCACCCGTGTCTGTGAACTCCAGGTCCTCTGGCTGTCCCTTCCTCCTCCTCTTCCGTTTCTTGCGACCCTGAGCCTCTCGGGCCTCTCGCTCCACATCTTCCACTTCCTTCATCTTCACTACTGGCCACCAGCCCCGCAATCGACGACAGCGAAACAGATTGCACCTCGGCCCAGCCCCACCAAGGGCTAGTCGAACAGAACAGTGCTCAGGGTCCCGGGCCCCCCTCACCATGTCTGGGAGCTGCAACTCCAGGGAGCCTGTGAGAGCACAACTCACGAGGTTAGGGTGAAGGGTCAAAGAGGCAGTACCCGAGTGTGGCCAAGTACCAAAACGGAAAATACGGTAGTCAGGCCACAGCTGTAGACTTCCTAACCAGTCAGCTACCAGCCTGTCAGGTCCCAGCCGAGGGACCATATTGCCAAAGCAAGGATCAAAGGCCACAATGGGAATCCAGAGCGACTCCAGAAGGGTCCGGGGGAAAGACTTGAGTAGAAAGGAGGTTACTATGTCATGCTCCCTGAACGCCTTGGTCAGGTAGAAAGCAATGGTTCAAGCCTGGGATCTAAAATCACAGGACTCAAAGTTGGGTCGGAGTAGGATCCAAGGGACAGAGAAGAAACAGTGGAGGCAAGGAAAAAGAGGGCAAATCAAATGTAGGTTTGAGGCCAGGGAAGCTAAGTACCAAGGAAGTCGTTGGCGGAGATGCGGTCATAGTCCCAAACCTGCAGCATCAGCACAGCTGGCTGCCGGAACTCAGCCTCCTCCAGGGCGAAGGGTCCGGGCTTGCGCCAGACGCTCACCTCCCGCTCCGTAGGCAGGTAGTCAAAGCGAAACACGAAGCGCCAATTGAAGTTGCCCTCTCCAGTCAGGGAGTTGAAGTGGACGTCTGTCTCCTGTTTGTCATGCTCCAGCCCCTTTACCCAGCTGGGTGAGGAAGGACACAGGGTCTGGATACAGGGTCCCCATTTACAGTTCCCTTAGGACAACCATTTGGCCAGCCTGGGCTGCAGGCCTACCTTTTCACATAGATGTCACTCGACATCTCTCCTGTGAGCGGATTCACGTCATCCAGAACCACATCTTCCGTGTTCCAGATGACAACTCTGAGCTCATAACTGGGGACACAGTGGTTCTGACTGTTGAGGAGGGTTCTGGGAGTGTCTGACTTAACACACTACAGCCCCTGGTTTGGTTCCCCAGTAACTCTTAAACTGGGGTGGTGGCACACAGGACTGTAATCCCAGCTGCTCCAGAGGTGGCAGCAGGAACATCAGAGCTCAAGTCCATCTCTGAGGCTACATGAAGCCTTGTCCCCAAACCACAACAGCCAGAAAATCTTTGATCATTGTTCAGTTGGTAGAATGCTTGCCTAGTAAGCATGAAGTGCTGGATTCAATCTCTAGCACACATACATGGCAAGGTGTGGTGGTACATGCCTGTAATCCCAGCTATGGAGGGGGAGAGGCAGGAGAATCGAGAGAGTTCGAAGGCCATCCACAGCTGCACACCTAGTTAAGGACCTGCTGGAGCTACATGAGGCCTTGTCGCAAAAGACAAGAAGCAGAGGTGGGCTGTGCAGACAGAAAGGAACTAGGTCAGATGTCACTGACCGTGCCCCACTATAGCAATGGCAGCACCAGGCGAGTTCTGACTCAAGCCAGTTCTATGAGGTTCTGCTTCCTAAACATTTGGAGTCAGGAATCTGAAACCTTGAGTGGTTCCACATCCGCCAGCTGCAGGGGTAGAGCCTCGGCAAGTCACGTGACGTGCCGTCTAAAGTTCTGGGTACTGAAAAGTCTGAGCAGAAAAAGACAACCAGATATGGAAGGGATGAGAACCAGCAGAAAAGTGCTAGAACATCCTGGTTCTTCCCTGGCATGGCCCCATGGCCATCATGGGGTTGCCTGGACATCTCTTCTTCCCTTCGTTTATTGATTCTCTCTGGTTTGGTTTTGTTCAGATAGGGTCTCAGGTAGCCCAGGTTAGCCTTGACCTCTCTCTGTGAAACAGAGGCTGCCCTTCGAACTCCTGACCCTCCTGCCTCTGCCTTCTGAGTACAAGGAATACAGGCATACACTACCATACCTGTTCTCCCTCTGACTCTGCCCAACCACGCTGTCAATCTATATGGTTCCAGTGAGACAGGCATCTACCAGACTCTAGGTTTGGGAGGACCACCCAGAACTGGCCAGTCTGTGGTATTCCAACCTTGCCCATGGTGACAGCTTCAGAGAGGAGCATCTAATGCCCAGCAGACAATAGGAAGTGGCTCTCAGCTTTTGTCTAATAGGACTGGGATTTATTTCTGCTCAAAAGGCCTGGCTGGTAAGAGATGAACCTGATACTCTTAGAAGCTACCTTGTTCTAGACTGCAAAAGGCTCTCTGAATGGCTGGAGAGATGACTCAGTAATAAGAGCACTTGTTACTCTTCCATAGGACTCAGGTTCAGTCCCCAGGATCCACAATGTGGCTTACAATCATCTGTGGCTCCAATTTAAAGGGATCTGATGCCCTCTTCTGACCTCTGCAGGCTCTAAGCTTGAATGTGATACACAGACAGACATACATGTAGGCAAAAGAGCCATGCATGTGAAAAGAAAAAAGGAAAAAAAAAAGGATCCCTGAGAGGGACACCAAGAACAGCAGAGCCCAAGGTGGAAAAGGACACTGCTGACAGTCGCCAGGCATCTGGACCAGTGTCTGAGTGATGACACAGAACTGCACTTGGGCTAGCTTGGGCTAGCTGGGACAGGAACAGGGTTTACTGAAAGATACAGACACCCAGAACTCACAGCTTATGGGGAAGAAAGGGTAATATAACTCACCTGCCCATGAGCCTAAGTCAGAAGTCTTGGCTCAGTGGGGGTTCAGATTTTCAGAGAGTAGAAGGGTCAAAATTCTCTCACCTGATTGGCTGCCGAGGCTTGATGTCAACTGGGGGTGGGGCAGGCACGTCACTGGGGAAGATGTCAATCCACATATGAAGGGATCCCTAAGAGCACAAAACCAGGCTGCAGGGTCTTACTAGAAGAACCCCTTCCCCTACAGCCTTGAATCTGGTGGCTGCCCTGTCCTCAGTGGGAGAAGAGCCAGGGGCAGGAGTGACTGGGCAGACTGGGCAGATTTGGGGTATTTGGATGAAGGTAGAATCTGAAATGGGGGTCTCCCAGCCAAGACTAGGTTTGGGTTCAGGATGAGATTCCAAACTGAGGTCAAGAGTAGGATGTGGTCTTGAGGCCCAAACCTTAGTCAGTGAGGATGGAGGCCTGACCCTTGCTGGCTCAGGGCTGGGGACCCTGTGGGATCAGAATTGGAGATAGGGTGTACAGCCCATGACAGGTTCTTGCTGACACCAGGAGCCAGGGTCAGCAGCAGTGTAGAGTGTGGGTAGAGGGCTTGGGAAATGGGTCCAGGGTCAGGGGAGGAGTCTCGAAGAGTCAGGCCCTTCACCTGCAGCAGCCCTGGGTTGCGGGGATGGTACAGGGGCCGTGTTTCCACATGTTCGGGTACCAGCTGGATCCCGAATCCTGGCATCTCCTGCCAACGCCGCAGCACAAGCAATGCTTGAGCCTCTTCAGAAGCCTCATTTCTCACCTTGGGATCTCTGCCATCTGAAACAGGGAGATGTGGAACTGGGACCTGTCACCTCCTCAGCTCAGCTGAGACTAATGCTACACTCAATAAAGCCTGTGGCCTCTACCAGGCGTGGTGACTCACACCTTTAATCCCAGCAGAGGCAGGAGGATCTCCAGGAGTTTGAGGCAAGCCTGGTCTACATAATGAGTTCCAGGAACAGACGAGCTATGTAGAGATCTCCTTAACAGCTATATTCCCTCAACCCCATCCCCACACCCCCCAAAATAGCCTGTGCCTGGGAGAGCAAGTCCACAATTCACAAAAAGCAAGAGCTGGGGGAGGGTGCTGCTGCTATAGCTACTACCTGTGAAGAGCCAGCCAGCCATCACGATTTCTCAGACCCTGTTTAGAGACCAGACCACCAGCCGCTTGAAGTCTGAGCTCAATTCCATAGCCACAGATTGTATAGATCTCTGTATCCTGTGCGCTGAAGGGTTAACTATCTAAGATCATTTTCTCCCAGCATCGAGGAACTGTTCCCTTACTCAGCCAAACTCACAAACATCCCTGTGCCTGCTGCCATCAGTGGGCTCTCCTGGGCATACTAGCCTGGCACCTGCTGTATCCTGTGTCTTAGTCTGTCTCCTTTGTACTCTCTGTGGCCTGCCCAGAAGAGAGGGTCTGGTACCTGAAGGCAGGGCCTCGGACGGTGTCAGGAAGACTCTGTTGCCCACCTTGACAGCCCCAGCTCGGTATTCTGGGGCAGGGAGGCCACAGCGCTGGCACAACCCCGCCAGAATCTGTGAAGGCCGGAAGGCATCACGCCAGGCGTTGTACCCATCCCTGCGGGCAGAAGAGGACAATGCATGAGCTAGAGCAGTATGTGGGCACAGTGGGCACAGAGGCGATGAGGAGGAAATGGAGCTCAAAGAGGTCACATGACTTAGTACCAAAACCCCAGTACCCAAGCTCAAGACTTGGCTACTGAGCTGAGACAACTTGCAAGGGATGGGAGAAGTTTCCCTTCTGTAAGGACTGTAGCTTGGATACAAGAATGGGGCTGTGACAGCTGGGGAGATGCAATTGTTCAGTATGTAAAGGGCTTGTTGCATAAACATGAGGACCTGAGTTCAAATCCCCACAGCCCACATAAAAGTTGACATGTAGTGCAAGTATTTGTAATCCCAGCACTCCTATGGGAGATGAAGGTGGAAACAGGAGACGCTGCAAGCTCATGAGCCAGCTAGCCTGGCACACAACAGTGATGAGACCCTCCCTCCCAAATGGATGGAGAAGAGTAACACCCAAGTCTGCCCTCAGACCTTCACATGCATGTTGTGGAACACGTGTCCCCAGATTCTTACACATGAATATACTCAAACATATTCAAAATATAATAAGATTTAAACACATTCTAAAGGGAAATGTGAACTTGAATGTGTTTGCTTCAGGAATGGGCCCTGCCAGACTTACACATCATACTGGGAGGCCAGCCCACAGTTGGCTCTGTGGTGGCTATAGAATCTATTTTCCAGGTCAATGTGGGTCTCTCCAATGAGGTCATCAGAGCCCACAAGGTCATGATCGAATATGGCCACAGTCAGCTCTGGCTCAGCTGGAAGGGAGATGTTCAACTCCAGGACCCTGGGCAGAAAAGAAAAGTTAGGGCTAAGGACAACTCCATGCCCTCCAGGGGGACCTGGGGTAGCAGTGTCCAGTTCCCCACTATCACCAAGTCAGCAGCCTGGGCAAGAGCCTATGGAGCCCCAGACCCCCCACTCTCAAGTCCAGGGTCCAGCCTCACTCTCCAAAGATGGGGTGGAGTTGCTTGGGGATGTAGTGCTCCTTAGTGTTCCGCTGTTCCTTGCCAGCGCTCACCACCACATAGGGGTCTGCCTTGCCATTGGGGTCCGTGGGAGTCAGGTTGGTAGCCTAAGGGGTAGAATTGAAATCCAGTGGAGTGAGGAGAGATACCATCCTTGAAACCTAAGCCCTTGTTGGACCCGATCACAGGATTTTGCAAGGTGCTGGAGGTCAAACCAGGGCTTCCTCCACGCTGGTTAAGCACTCTATTGACTGAGCCACATCACAGCCCCGGCCTCTTCTCTGTTACAGTGTAAGAGCCATCCACAGAATGAGGTGTGTTTAGAACTCACTGGGGAATCAGAGACGCAGGTGGCACTAGGGCCCCTGTCTTCCCCAGCCAGCTGCCGGTGCCTATCCAGTGTTAACAGTTCAGCTGGGGATTGTAAAGTTAGAAAAACCTACTCTGTGACTCAACCCATAGAATGTGCCAATAGGATGCAGATTAGGGAGGGGACGATACTAGACATTGGAAGATTGTACTGCCCTAAAGAATATAGTCAATGAGAACTGGAGGCTGGGGATGGAGGGCAGAGACACGTGATAAGGGATATAAAACTCACTACTTTTGCCAAATTGGCATGCCAGTCATTTTTGGCTTTTGTCCAGGTTGGGGCCTGGCTTCCAAACTGAAAAATAAATCTGTCTTGCTTTTGATACACTGAGTCTCCAGGACTTTTATTATGAAGTGAAGGTCAGTGTTTCTCACCTACATAAAGAATACACTACTCATCTTCCTTCTCACTTTCCTATCTGGAAATTATTCAAAAACACAGAGATCGCCGGGCGGTGGTGGCGCACGCCTTTAATCCCAACACTCGGGAGGCAGAGGCAGGCAGATCTCTGTGAGTTCAAGGCCAGCCTGGTCTACAAGAGCTAGTTCCAGGACAGACTCCAAAGCTACAGAAAAACCCTGTCTCGAAAAACCAAATAAATAAATAAAAAATTTAAAAAAGAACACAGAGATCTTCATTATTCATTTTTCAGCTATATAATACTCTGTTGTTGACCATTGTGTGACTGGGTGCTTGTTTTTATGGTAAATTTTTATTTTTAGAAATATGTGGGGGGTTTTTCCTTCAAATTGTTCAGTCACCCTTTTTTCAGGACTGGAGAGCAAACCCGGGGCCCCCTGCATGCATCTACATCCTCAGATCTCAGTGGCCATCCTGACCTCACCTTCTGTGTGCAGAGATTATGGGTGCACACTGCCAAGCCCAAGGTTTTGTATAAGTGTTGGGGACCCAAAAGTCTTCACACTGGCGCAGTGAGCACTTTACCAACCGAGCCATCTTCCGGTTCTATGCACTTCTGAGACAGTGTCATGTAGTGCAGGCTGCCTTCAAACTTGCTTTGTGGCGGAGGATGACTTTGAACTCCCGACCTTCTTGCCTTCACCTCCTGAGTGCTGGGACGGCAGGCATGTGCACACCAGCTTTGTGTGATTCTGGGCTGTAAATTCAGGGCTTTCTGTATGTTGGGAAAGCACTTCACCGTCTCCAGTTCTAGACCGGTCTTGAACTCATAGTCCTACCTTGGCCTCGTGTGTACACATATGGGGAGGTCCAAGATGACTCCACAACCTCAGACGTTGGTCCTCGGCGGCCATCTTTTTTTTTTTTTTTTCTGGTTTTGTTGCTGTTGTTGTTGTTTTTTGGTTTGTTTTTTGTTTGTTTTGTTTTTGAGATGGCGTCTCTCACAGGACTAGAACCAGCTAGGTAGGCTAGCCTGGCTGGCCAATGAGCCCAATTGACCTCTCTCCACCTCTCCAGCCCTGGAATTACAGATGTGATCAGCCACACCCAATTTGTTTGGCCCTTTTTGTTTGCTTCCTTGTTTTTGGTTGGTTGACTTCTCTAATTTGGTAAAGGTTTTTGATTTAATTTAATTTTATGTGTATGGATATTTTGCCTGCATGTCTATATAACACATGCATGTTTCAGGCAGCGGCCAGGAGCTACAGATGCTTGTGAACAGGAGTTACAGATGCTTGTGAGCTCCCATAGGGGTGCTGGGAATTCAATCTGGTCATTTGGAAGAGCAGCCAGTGCTCATAACTGCTGAGCCATCTCTCTGGCTCTGGTTTGGTATTTTGATCCTCCTGCCTCCACTTCCCAAATTTTGGGATTACTGGTGTGTGTTACACCAAGTTATGGTTTGGAGTTGTTTGTTGTTGTTATTGTTGTTTTTTTGTTTTTGGTCTCACTATGCAGTCCAGGCTGGCCTCAAATTCACAGTAATCTTATCTCAGCTTCCTGATCCTAAAATTGCTGTTTCCTCTGCCTAGTGCTGGGGATGGACCCCAAGGCTCAAGTGTACTGAGCCAAACTTCAACTCTCAGAACGAGTTTTCTGAATAAACAGATGATATAAATCACAGTCTTAAATCGATGTGGGGGTCACACTAAAGACACGTTCCCCAGGAAGACCCTGTTTCCCTGAAATGGCTTCCCTTTCCAGCAGGCGAGGTCCTGCTTCATTCAGGGTCTGGTTTCCAGCCCCTTCCTTTGCTCAGGCTCTAAGAACCCAAGGTCAAGGTTCAGGTGTGGGCAAACTGTGTTGAGCTGCGTCCTGTGGTTGGAACTACCGCCGCTGCCTCCTCGCTCAGCGAGAAAGAAAATTCCCCTTTCGTCAGAGCTTTGCGTTCATTGAAAAGACATTGTCTAACAGGTCTAGACATTACAAAGGCATTTATCTCGGAGCACCCTGTCTGCCATATGACGACACAGGATGAGTTCACTACTTAGCATTACCCTAGGAGGGTCAGATGGAGATGCAGAGTATCTCTTCCAGTGATGACTTAGAATCCCTAAGTCAGGTCATAGCACCTACTCTAGTGACAGGGAGAGAGGGACAGAGGGACAGAAACCTGCTCATTCCCTGTTTCTTCTCAAGACTCCTTTAAGAAACTTCCAGGGCCGCATGACAGCCACACGATGGAAAGAGCTACAGGGTATTTGACCAAAAGGCCTTCTGGAACTGGGGATCCCACACTACAGCTCCCAGACCAGAGATGCGCATAAGTCCTGCCACAGACAAGCTTTGTGAGGGAGAAGAGATACCCTCAAGGAGCCGGCCTTCCTCTGTTGCCATGGGGATGAGCCAGGGGCTGAGGCCACTCACCTTCACGACATACACTCTAACCAGAAGCTTGATGGGCCGGTTCTGGGGGATCCCCCTGGAGATCTGAGGCTCAGAGAAGGATGCTGCCTCTGACTCAGGGTAAATGAGGAAGGAGCCCTGAGGTGGGGGAGACAGAAAAGGGTTTGGTAGGAAAGGTGGGTTTTTTACAATTACATCAGATTTATGTGTAAGTGCTTTGCCTGCATGTATGTCTGTGAGCTTGGTTCCTGAGGTCAGAAGAGGGTGTCAGATTCACCAGAACTGGAGTGAGGGATGGTTGTGAAGCACCCTGTGGTGCTGGGAATGGAACCCAGGTCCTCAGCAAGAGCAGCCAGTGTTAACTGCAGCCTGTAAGCTTTTCCAGTCCCTTTTCAGCCTCCCTTTCTTCCCCGAAGTATACCTTGAACTTGCCCACATAGTGTCCAGATCCTTCCTCTCCATCTCCAGCCTGGCCACCTTGCCCTTTGTACAGGGGGAACACATTCAGCCAGTCTTCAAAGTGGTTGAACTCCTCCTCTAAGGAGCTGTTGTAGATCTGAAAAGTGAGGGGGTCTCAGTGACAACTCTGTACCCCAAATCCAAGGGACACCCTTCTCCCCAACACCCCGTAACCTTCAAGGTGGCGATTGCTTTTTTCCGAGGTCCAGAAACTTTGGTATCAGTTCTCCCCTGCTCCTGGGCCTCCCTGTCCACAGAAATGAGGTGGGTGCCATCTGAAAACAGCAGCGAGGTAAGAACTGTGGGGATAGCCAGGCGGTGGTGGCAGCTCACGCCTTTAATCCCATCACTCAGGAGGCAGAGGCAGGTGGATCTCTGTGAGTTCGAGGCCAGCCTGATCTACAGAGCGAATTCCAGGACAGGCTACAAAGCTACACAGAGAAAACAATCTCGCGGGGGGGGTGGGGTGGGGAAGCATAAAAAAGAAAGAGAGAGAAAAAATGTGGGGATGGGGATAGAGCAAGAGCAAAAGTCGCAACTCTCACCTGGGTCCCCAGCGTCCTCCATCTCATCCTCATCAAAGTTAGACTGAAATCAAAAGGCAGGTCAGAGATCCCTCCCCTCCTTGGCCCACCCTTCCTCCAACTCTGCAGCCACTTCTTTTTTAAAGTGGTCTTTATTGTCTAGTCCTGTGCTGTTGTGTCAGTCACCGCCATCCACTTAGGGTCACTGAGCCCTTGAAATGAGGTTAGGCTACACTGCGAGGTGCTGGGAGTTGAAACACACACCAGACTTACTGGGAGAATGTAAAACAGCTTATTATTATTTTTTATGATAATTACTGGTTGGAATCATATCTCATATATGTTAATAAAACATTATTAAAATTATTCTCATTTTTCCTTTTTTTAATGTGGCTATTAATAAAAAGATTTTTAAAAGTTGAGACAGAGTCTCATGTTGGTATAAGCTGGCTTTGAACTCCTGACCCTTCTGTTACCACCTCCCAGGTGCTCACTGGACAGGTGTGTGCTTAAGAGCTAGAATCTGCACTCATTTTTTTATTTTTTGAGACAGGTCTCATTTGTGTCCCTGCCTGGCCTGGAACTTGCTATGTAGACCAGGCTGGCTTTGAACTCACAGGGATGGAGTACAAGGATTAAGGATGTGCACCACCATGCTGGCTTCATGTTGTATTTTGTTAGACAACAGAGTGCTGGAGGCAGAAGTACTAATGTCCAACTACTAAAATTATGCTAAAGAGGAGAAAAGATGGCTGCAACCAAGAGCTCTGGAACACACAGGGATCTGCTGGATGAGACTCCCCCTTGTCTTTTGCCCCTCCGTTCCTGCCGAGGCCCTGCTCCACCCACCTGCCCCTGGAGCTCCTGCAGTGAGGCATAGTACTTGGACCACCAGTCCATCTCTTCTGGATCTGGGATGTCCTCTTCCAGCTCAGGGCCTTGACCCATGAGCCCTAAGGTGAGCTTCTTCAGAGGAGCCTGAGGTAGAGAGGACCTTGCTGCTCTCAGCCAGCACCACCACAGACCCTAACATCCCTCTCCATCCTAGGGAATCCCATCACCTCCAGGATCCGGCTGGACAGTCCTGCTTCAGCCCTGAAGAGGTCTCGAGACTGCGTTCCTGGGAGTAGGGAAGAAAGCCCTTGAGTTTAGGCCAGTAGACATCAGACTCCAAGCCCCACTGAGTGTTCCACTGGAGCCATCTCTACCAGGACCCAGAGGGGCTTCTTTCTGTGGCTCCTACGGAGAAAGACTCCTAACCTTGAGGTCCCTTTGGCACCAGGTCTCTTGTATCCTCCTCTGGTTCCTCCTCCTCAGGGGAATCCTCATGACCCTGGAGTGTGAACTGCAGCATGTTGGGGACAATATGGGAACCCACAAGAACAGTCCGGCCAAAGGCCCGGCGCTCAATCACCAGGATGCTGAGTGGGGGCTGCAGGTATGACTGTTCTGGCAAGTCCTAGAGACAGGAAAACAGAAAGTGACTCTCAGCCCCAAAAAGGAGGAAAGGAGCTCAAAGTGGTGGGGAACAGAGCATTCTGGGCTCAGCTCTGCCACACTGTCAGTCACTATGGCCCAGCTAAAGGGGACACAGCCCTGGACTCCCAGACTGTTCTAAGTTTGGTGACACAGCTGATATGAAGGGACTTTATCACCTATGAAGTGTGACCAGAAACACAGGTTAGCGTTTTTCTTAGAAAATGAATGCTCAACCTGCAGATATAGAGTCAGAACCATTAAAATATGTATGGACTTTGACCAAGTGATTGCCTAACTGTCCCTGGCACCCAAGGGGGACAAAGACAGTGATTATACCACTAGTTAGATCACTGGCTCATTATATACAAAGAGGAGGAAAAATAGAGCTACATCAGAGAAAAGCTTCTACCTTTCCCTGGAATTAAATTATTATTAGTTTTTAAAAAGTTTTTAGTAAGATGCTATGCAGCCTTGGGAACTTGCTATGTAGACCAAGCTAGCTTCAGAGTTGCTATGATTCTCCTGTTTCTGCCTTCTAAGTCCAGGGATTACAGAAGTATGCCACTATGTCCTAAAAATGAGAAACAATCATAAGTAAATTATGAAAAATCAGTATCCAGCTGAGCGGTGGTGGCGCACACCTTTAATCCCAGCACTCGGGAGGTAGGCGGATCTCTGTGAGTTTGAGGCCAACCTGGTCTACAAGAGCTAGACCAAAAAAAAAGCAAAGAAAGAAAGAAAGAAAAATCAGTATCCACACTCGTGACTTTTTCTCAACTGGTACAACCTAGAAGCACCCAGGAAGAGCGTCTCAGTGAGGGGATATCTATGTCATCAATGGGCTGAGGAACAAAATAATTACTGGAGACAAAGTGTCATTCTACAGTGGTAAACTGGGAGCTAATACAAATATGTGCCGAACAACAGAACTCAAAATAAAGTAAAAAGTGACAGACGAGGCTGGGGCAGGGGTGGCCAAGCATACGTCTAGTGAGTACAGTTCAGAGAGTCCATTCCTCGGATCTGAGAAGGAGCAGTGACAGAGCTGGAGAGACACAGACAACAGCTGCAGATCCCAGTGCCCTTATATTGATAATGGACAGAATAACTAAATAGAAAATGACAAAGAAGGTTTGTTCAAGAAGTGTGAGACTTGCTGGGAAGCAGGTTGACCCAACTGATTTATCTACAGACCACGGAGCTCAACAGGAGAGTAACTCGTTCAGATGTGCAATGGGAAAAGTGTGTGCTGTTCCACTTGAACCTCGGAATAAAGAATGAAAGGGAGCCCTCTAGTACAGTCTGAACACGTGTGTTCCCATAAACCACCACTTGGGACATAAGGTGACAGTATTAACTAGGTCTTTGATGCCTAAGGTGTGATGGCACACACCTGTAATTCCAGTATTTGGGAGTCATGGGATGCATGCCAAGTTTGAGGTCAGCTTGAGTTACATAGTGGGTCCTTGCCTCTAAATATTAGGAACAGGATTGGCTGTGTGGGTGTTTGGTTGTGTGTTTAATTTTTGCAGTTCCTTATATTTCCTAGATATTAACCCCCATCTTGAGTAGATAGCTTGCAAAGATTTAAAAAAAAAAAAGAAAGAAAAGAAACAAATTTCCAACAACAACAATTGTGAATGGCTATTTTGCTGGAATGGATGTCTGCGTAGCATGTGCATGCAGTGCCCAAAGAGGTCAGAAGAGGGCACTGGATTCTCTAGAACTGGAGTCACAGTCAGTTGCTGAACCCAGGTCCTCTGAAAGAGTAGTCAGTGCTCTTAACTGCTTAGCCATCTCTGCAGCCCCACAATAAATATTTTTTAAAGTGTTCAACATCCTATGCCTACTGTCCACATGGTTGAAGGAAGAAGGGATGCCCACTCTGACCTCCACATGTGGCTATTGTGTGCATCCACAATGCACACGTGAGAACACAGACACAATTTTAAAATGTAATGCGTTTAAAAAAAAAAAAAAGAAGTAACAGGAAATGCTGGCCAGGATGTGGGGAAAGAGAAACCCTTAGTGCTGGTAGGAGTACAGCCTCTACCCAGCCTCTATGGAAACCAGTATGGAGATTTATCGAAAAGCTACAGAGCTGGCAAAATGGCTCAGTGGGCAAAGAGCAGTTGCTGTGCAAGGAAGAATGATGGCTGAGACCCAGGCAAAGGTGGAGGGGGGAACTGATGACTGAGACCCATGCAAAGGAGGAAAGGGGGGAACTGAAGACTGAGACCCATGCAAAGGAGGAAAGGGGGGAACTGAAGGCTGAGACCCATGCAATGGAGGAAAGGGGGGAACTGACTCACAAAGTTGTCTTCTGACCTCCACCTGAGAGGGGAGTGAAGGGGAGGAGAGAAGAGAGGGCAGGAGAGGACAGAAGGGGAGGAGAATACTGCTTTGCACCTAAGCATGGGCTCACAACTGTAATCCCAGTATTCAAAAGGCTACAGCAAGAAGATCTAAAGTTCCAGGCCAGCCTGGGTTGCATAGTGAGATCCTGGCTCAAACAGTAAATAAGTAACAAGAGGATAGAATGATATAAATAATTTGTCTACACATGGCAGCAGACATATTTAATCCCAGCACTCAAGAGGCAGCGTTTGAGGCCTGCCTGGTCACATTGTGAGTTCCAGGTCAGTCAGGGCTACCATGTCTCAAAATAAAATAAACAAAACCAAAAGGACAAATTTGATGAGACCCTAAATTGTATTGCCAGAATTTGACCCCCAAACCCATCAATCATAACTGAAACTACACAAGGGTGAGAAACAGTCCAGTGGTGGAGAGCTAGTCTCCACGTGAGGGACAGTCCAGTGGTGGGCACTAGTCTCCACGTGAGGGACAGTACAGTGGTGGAGAGCTAGTCTCCACGTGAGGGACAGTCCAGTGGTGGGGAGCTAGTCTCCACGTGAGGGACAGTCCAGTGGTGGGGAGTTAGTCTGCATGTGGAAGGTTCTGACTCCAGCACCTACCCCTCAAAAATCATTAAACTAAATCATTTTTTAAAATGCACCATATTTTTCATGCTTTAAATATTTATTTTATTCTAAACTATGTATGTGTGTACATGCGTGTCTTTGTGGGGCATGTACACAAGACAGGTGCCCACAGAGGCCAGCAGTGTCAGAGACCCTGGAGCTCACCTGATATGGCTGCTAGGAACCCGTTTCCTCTGGAAGAGCAGTCAGCACTGCTCTTAGTGGCTGAGCCGTCTCTGAAGCCCTAGACTGTATTTCCCTTCACGTGCCCTGTGTTTCAGAGACTGGAAGGATGTTCTCATATTTATCATTCAGGACTCTGGCTAATACCTTCCATTCAACAGAGCCGAGAGAATGCTGCCGGTCTACAGGGTAATCCAGAGGCTAGGGAGCCACAGCCCTGTTCATGGCTCCCACTCCAGCTTTTGTAGGTTTTATCAGAACACAGTTGTGGTCATTTCTACACTGTCTATTGCTGTTTCCCCTACAGCAGTGAAGCTGAACAGTTGCAGATAAGATCCCCAAATAGTTAGCCTTTAATGGAGAACGCTGCTCCTAAATCTGGACCTCACTACCTACTGCCTGCTTCACTGCTCTGCCCACAGCCCGTGTCCCAGGCCCTCCTCACCACTGTCACATGCTGGACAAGTTCTGTGAAGTTAGGGTTCTCGCGGTAGCTGGCCAGAACTTCAGACTCCACGCGTCTCCCGGCCACTTCTAGAACAACCTGGGGCCTTTCCACCTCAAACAGGTGCACACGACCCAGGCCTCGCAGACCCCAGAACAGCACCTAAGGTTGGGAAGGGGGAGACTCAAGGGCTTGGAGCTGACATGGGGCCACCAGGTTGGGGGAAGGGAAAAGAGGCCTTGCATGCTTGTCTTTACCTCAATATGGAACTCCCTGAGCACAGGGCGCACATGTGGAGGCAGGGATAGGTGTCCAGAGATGGGCTGAACTAGGGATGCCAGATCCTGGGGCTCCACATCACTAGGCACTGAGGGCTAGAAGAAAAAATAAATCAGAATTCACATCAAAACAGAGAAAGCCTAGGCTTAGGGATGGGCCATGGGTTTCTGTGGTGGTTTAAAAAAAAATGGCCCCTAAAGAGAGTAGCACTAATGGGAGGTGTGGCCTTGTTGGAGGAAGTGCGTCACTGTGGGAGTGGGCTTTGAGGTCTTCTATGCTCAAGCTATACCCAGTGAAACAGTTCAGTTCACTTCCTGTTGCCTGTGAGTCAAGAAGTAAAGACTCTCAGCTCCAGCACCACATCTGCCTGCATGCCGCCATGTCTCACCATGACGATAATGGACTAAAGCTCCGAAGCTGTAAGGCAGCCCATGAAATGTTTTCCTTTATAAGAGCGGCCATGGTCATGGTGTCTCTTCACAGCATTGGAAACCCTCGCTAAGACAGTCTCTGTGAAGCACTAATGCAGGGGAGCCAGACAAGGCTGGATATATAGGACGGATTTCCCAGAAAGCAGACACGTGTACAGAAAGTGGTGCGGGAGCCTGAGGCATTCACGAAGGATAAACCCAGGATGAACAGCTGCCTGGATTCTCTAGGGGTAGAATCCTGGCAAGATAAGCCTTGAATATGTCCATCTATAATTGCGGGGTCAGGGTGTACAATGAGGTCACCCCAAGAGAACCCTAGAGCCAACATTCTCTTGGGAAAGAGACCAGACGGTTATCCTTGGGACACCCTGAGACCGCACGGCCTTATGAATAAGAACGTATACATCCTGCTAGCCAGGCCAGGGTACTCTAACCTCGAGGTGGCCACTGTAGTCCAGTTCAATGAGTTCAAAGGTAGCAATGACTTCTCCAGCGGTCTGTAATCCCTTCCTCAGGGGGAAGAACTGTAGCTCCGGGTGCTGATATGGGTCCTCTATCAACTTTACCCTTGGGGCTGCAAGTGCCCTGCCCAGGAACACAGAAGGGCCCTGTGGGAGGCAAAGCAGCGAGGAAATAAAGATGATCTAACTGATTATGGTGGCTACATCTTTAATCCCAGCCCTTAGGAAACAAAGATGGTAACCTCTATGAGTTTCAGGCCAGCTAGGACTACATAGTGAGACCCCATCTCAAAAATAAATGTTGGGGGATGAGATGCTCGGAAGTTAAAGGGGAGGCATCAAGACAATAGGGACAAAGAGGCTGGAAATGGGGTGTAGGGAGGGGACACACTTACAAACTTATTGTGGTCAAAGACGTTGATGACCACTAGTGGAGGCTCCTCCTGCAAGTGATCCCGCCTGCCATCCACAATCAGCTGGTCAAACACCAAGAGTTCATCCCACAGGGGGCTCAGGGTCTGCTCCAAGACCTTGAGAACCATGCAGAAAAAGAGGTAAAGGCAGGATCAGAAGAAGACTCCCTACACACGCCAGCAGACAGTCAAATAATACTTTGACTGTTTGCTACCGAAGGCATGGGTGTCCAGCTCTGGTGTCTCCCTATGGCCATCTGCCATCCTCCTATCCTAGCCCTAAAATCAACCCCAGGAAACAATGGTTTCCTGTTTTCCACTGTCTGAGTTGGAACCTGGTCCTATCTAGTGCTCTGTGCTAGAAACCCAAAATGGAGAGAGAAACTTAAGGCCTTGGGTAAGAGTGCTCCCCTCTGTCTGTGCCCAGCCTGGCCCTCACCCATGTGGTCTGGCACTGGGTAGAGATGAGGACGCATGCAAAGGGGTCCGAGAGGCCACTGTCATCTGCTGCCAACATGCCCCGGGCCTGGTACAGGTGAGCCCGCAGCTGGAAGTAGCTAAAGTCTGGGATGAGGAGAAGAAAGGAGCCATGCTCGTTCAGGGGACCACTGGACTTTCCCAACTCATGAGCCCCCATCGAGGACAAATAACAAGGTTGACTGTCCCCTGGCCCTATACTCACCGTCACGGTATAGGCTGTGAGGCAGCCCCACTGAGGGTTCAGGCAGAAGATCTGGGGGCAGCTCAGAGGTGCAGGCCTTGGCTTGCTTGGCCAGTCCCAGCCACAGGACGAGCTCCAGCTTGGCACAGACCTCCCCAGGGGCGGCCCCAGGTGCCTGTGCGGGATGGAGGCATGTTGGGCCTCCCAAAGCATGCCCCGAATCTCTTCCAAATGGTACCCAAGCTCCCCAGTACAGAAAGCATGCCCTCTGTTTCTATCTGTCTTCATTCCCTCCATCACACACCTCACACTATCCTATGTCCTATACCCACAGCTCTAACCCCAGATTCATAATCGGTCCTCTCTCCTTTGTCCCCGCTATCCCCACTTAAATTCTCTGTCCTTTACTCCAAAGGTCACTGATATAGGATTCCCCTCTGTATGCTATGTATGTATTTTATTACCATTGGTTAATAAAGAATCTGCCTTGGCCTATGGCAGGGCAGAATATAGGTAGGTGGGAAAACTACACTGAATGCAGGGAAAGAGAAGGCAGAGTCAGAGAGATGCCACCTAAGAAGCAAGAGGTAACAAACTACAGCCTCATGGTAAAATATGAAATAATAGAAACGGGTTAATTTAAGATGTAAGAGCTAGCTAGAAATACACCTGAGCCATTGGCCAAACAAAGTTGTAATTGATATAGTTTTTGTTTGATTATTCGGGTTTTTGTGTGGCTGGGACATGAAAAGGCAGTTTCCATTTACAGGTCACAGCTTCTCATCGTTAAAAACCTGTTTATCTTTTCTAGACATAGCTCATTTGGAAATTTTCTGTTTGTAATCCAGTTTTGCTTACAAAAATGGTTACTCTCCTTCCTCATTACACTGTCTGTGTGTCAGCCTCATTAGCCAAAGGGCCAGCACAGGCCCAGGGCAGACAAGTTTGTTATTCAGCTGACCTGGACAAAGCCATAACCTCCTTTTGTCCTTTTGGACAGTTGGAAATGGTCAAGGAGCTCCTGGTTGGGAGCCACAGGCTACCACCTCTGATGCCCTGACCTGCTTATGACCCCACTCTGTCACCAGCACCTCCATCCCAGACCCGCCTCACTGTGAGTAGAAGGCTCTGGATCTTCCCACAGTCCCGGCCTCGCTCCTCCTCAACCACGGAGAACAGCACATCCTGAGCAGGGACGCGGGCATAGGCCACACGGCGTTGGCCACTAAACATCCAGACCAGTACATCAGGGAGGGGTTGCTGCGGCTGCAAGTGGAGGGCAGGGTTACCTGGGGAGTTTGGAGCTGATACTCCCTGGACCTGAAGCTTAGGCTGTATGGGTAGTTCAAATGCCCTGTCTTTCCTGAACCCCTGGTCCTGTGGTCGCCTGCTCCTTGACCTCTCCTCCTGGGAGCACCATAGGGCTCCTCAGACTCTAAGACCACCTAATGTCTCCACACAGCATTCTGAATTCTGCCCGCATCATTTTGAAGTCTACAGTTCAACGGTGTTAAGGGCATTCACAGTTGTGCTGACAGCCATGCATCTCCAGAACTCTTATCATCCTACAAAGCAGAAACTCAGCACCCACTAGACACGAGCTCCCCATTTCCAACTGAGGGTCCAGTTCCCGATAACCGCAAAGAAAACAAAATAATACAACACTTAACAACAAAGCTACGACTGGCGAGCTGGCTCAGGGCTTAAGAACGCTTGCTGAGGACCTGGATTCTGTCTCCAGCACCCACATGGTGGCTCACATGCATCTGTAGCTCCAGTTCCAAGGGATCTGATGCCCTCTTCTGACCACAGACACTAGGCATGACCATGGTGCAAAAACATATACACAGGCAAAGGATTCATACACGTAAAATTAATAAACTTTTAAAAAACAATGAAACTAGATAGAATGCATACTCATGTCATGAAATGTCATTTGACAAAGGGAAGTTTTCATTACAAATTTTAAAGATGGGACAGGGGTGTGACTCAGTGGTAAAGCATACTTATCATGGGGCAAAGAAGGAAAGGAAAGAGAGGGTGGGAGAGAAGGAGAGAAAGATGGGAGGAAGGAGAGAGAGGGAGGGGAGGAGGGAGAGAAGGAAGGAGAAGAGTGAAGGAAGGAAAGCGGAGGATGGAAGGGAAAGAAGATTAATTTTGCTCTAAGGTTCAACTTAGTGACATTCCTCTCCTGCTTCTCCATCCCATGCTGGTTTCCACCTGCCCAGGCCTCCCAGTTCTGGGCATTTGCACATGCTGGGCATCCATCCTCTCTACCATACGAAACTCCAACTATCAAATGTGCTTGGAATTCCTACTGCTGCTTAACCAGCTGTGCCACAGCAGCTGGAAGTCAGCCTCCATTATCTGCCTGTTGATGGCACAGACCCCTCCCAAGGAGGTACAAAGAATCATGCTAGATAACTCAAGCAGGTGCTTGGTGCAGAAAGTGTCCCAAAGCACTATTTCTCCTCATACATCCCAGCCAGCCACTGTACAAAACAAAGGAGGTCACACCCATGGCAAGTCAGTCAACTATCCTTCAAACAGATCTTGAGTAATCTCTGGATCCTGGCTAATCCCTCACTTCCTCACCCTTGACTTCCACATGAAGCAGGCAACATTATGGTACCATCCAAAAGACAACTGTTCCATATGCCCAAAGCTCTCCAGAACTGGGAGGGGGGCATAATGTAGAGTAGGAAAGTGTGGTGGGCAAGACATCACCTCCTGAGTCAGGAAATACAGTTTTGCCAGGAGCTTCTTGGCCAGGGTCACCTTCCTTTGCATGTTGCTCTGCCTCAGGCCCCGTAAAAGCTGCAATCCTTGCTTTGCCATCAGATTCTGGAAGGGCAGGAAGAGAATATGAGTAGAAGAACTCAGCTAGGTGCCCTACTTCCTTCCCGTCCCCAGCCTGTACCAGGCTGTGTGACAGTAGTTTCCCTCGGCATCGATCCAGGGCGTTGGGTCGAGTCATTGTCCTGCGCTTAGCACCGAGGCCAAACTGTCTGCAGAGAGAAGCCAGGGACAAGATCAGGACGCCGGAATCACTTCCCTCAGGAAGTGCTTCCTATTTCCTGACTCTTATAGGCCTTCCTCAGAGAGCCTCGTGCCCAAATGCACCAAGCATAGGCTGGTCTTTGAACCCTGCAGCAGCCAATATTTAACATCTACTGCCCTGGCTACTTCAGTTATGGCCAGAGGTGGCCTGACTACCCTCTGCATGCTAGTTAGAAATGTCCCGCCAGTCCTGCCACTCCACCCAAGGCCCACAGTATCAGGCCCTACTTGTTTACCTGAGAGTCCTATACCTGCATTAAGTCAGAGAAGAATGCCTTTAGTCTAGCCTAACTAGAAGATAGCTGGACTTCCTGGTGAGGTGGTATATGACACCTTTAATCTCAGCACTTGGGAGGCAGAGATACATGGATCTCTGTGGGTCTGAGGCCAGCCTGCTCTACACAGAGAGTTCCAGAACATCCAGGGCTACGTAGTGAGACCCTGTCTCAAAAAAAAAAAAAAAAAAGAGCTGGAACATACCACCAGCACCACACCAAATGCATAATTTCCAATGACCTCCTCTAACCAATACACATCAAAGCTGTGCTGCTGAGATGGCTCAGGGGGAAAGGACACTGGCTGCCAAGCCTAACAATATGAGAAACCAACTCCTACAAATTGTCCTCTAAATTCCCTATCCTAGCATGACATGAATGCACATGTATGCACACATACACACAAATGCACGCAATTAAAAATAAAATCTTTTTTTAAAAATGCAATTAAGGATGTTTTTTTAAAAACACATAGAAGTCAAACTTTCAATTGTTCTCTCATATTTTACCTTAATCTATCAGCAAATTATTTACATTCTTTCTTAAAAATCCAGAACCAGTGCCAGAAGATGGTGGTGCACACCTATAATCCCAGCACACGGGAGGCAGAGGCAGGCAGATCTCTGTGAGTTCGATGCCAGTCTAGTCTACAGAGCAAGTTCCAGGACAGTTAGGGCTAAACTATAGGGTAAAAAGTGCCAGTGAAAGAAAACCCTGGCCCTGAGACCAGAACCAAAAAAACACACTCTGCCCCTAACCATGAACCAATTTAGGAACTGAAATCCAACCAATCCCTGAGCACAAAAAACAACCAATCCCAGAGCATGAAACCAACCAAGCATGAAATCCAACCAATCTCTGATCTTGTCTCAAACTCAGGAAATGAAATCCTACCGATCCTCCACCCTGAAAATCTCCACCCTGAAAGTTCTACCCCTAAACTGGGCGGTGGTGGCCCAGGCCTTTAATCCCAGCACTTGGGAGGCAGAGGCAGGCAGATCTCTGTGAGTTCGAGGCCAACCTGGTCTGCAAGAACTAGTTCCAGGACAGGCTCCAAAGCTACAGAGAAACCCTGTCTCAAAAAACAAAGCAAAACAACAACAACAACAAAAGGTCTACCCCTAAGAAATCATGTCTAAGCCCTGTATCAGTTCAGTTGGGGGCTGTCCTTTTCCACCGTGGCAGAGGTAGCCACTCTCCTGGATTCCTCCATCCGAATAAATCTCTTGATAAGGCTTGTGGTAACAACTTTCCCAAGTGGAGCAGAGATGTAGCAGCTCTTGCCTCTGGAGCAGGGCAGAACTGATACATTTCTGCCATGAAACTCCCTTAGCACCCCAGAATTCTAACACCTTTCACTGGGGCAGAGCAGAGCAGAGCTGTAACACTGGCTGGGGAAACTTTCCCTCGCTGGAGCAGAGTTGCTATACTGCAGGGAAGAATTGTTACACTTCAGGGAAGCCGAGCAGAACAGAGCAGAGCTGTGACAACCCAGCTGCAGCAGAGTCTTTACATTTGCATTAGGGAAACCTTTCCTGCAACACTTTGCTGGGGAACCAGACTCCCACTGGGACAGAGCTGTAGGTAATCCTTGGCTTCAGACTGCCAGGATACCTTTCCCTTCTGAGCTGTAACACTTGCAGGTATTCCTTTGCTTCCAACTACCAGGATACCTTTCCATCCAGGGCTGTAATATTTACATCACAGAGAGAACTTGCCTCAGAAAAAAAAATTTCCAGAATCAGGATGGGTATATGCCTCAGCAATAGAGCACATGCTTAGCATGAATGAGGGTGAGTTTAATGTCCAGCACTACATGCATGTAATATGCACGTATACACTAGCATCCGGCATCTGACCACTTCTCCCATCTTCCTGCAGGATCACCCACTCAGGCCGTCACTTCCTCACTGCACGGCTGCTGTTCTCACCCTCACGCCACAGAACATTCTCAGAAGCACCCAGAATACTGTCAACTGTTTTCCATCTATTTTGTTCTACTGCAGCGGCTTCTCATCTAAGGGTAAAACACTAAACTCTAAAAATGGCCTAAAAGGTTCGGCACATCTGGTCCATTATCTCCATCCTCATTAAACACGCCTTGCCCAACGAAGGACAACCCGAGTCACACTGGCCTCTTTGCTCCTCCATAAATTATGTAGAGAGTAACACATCTTTGTGCACACAGATAAACTCTGAGCCAGGGAAAGTCAAACACATCACTTATCTCTTCAATGGAATGAGGTGCTCAGCTGTAGTTTACAGTCTGGTGATCCTTTGCTGTCTGATAAGCCAGGTTCTGTCTGTATCTCCCAGAATTTATATTTTACTTATCCCAGCCCTTTCCCCCTAAGACCTTGAGCATTGCTTGTAAGCCTTAAAACCCACCCTCATGAAAGATGTTACTTATACTTTACAGCAGCCTAAGTAACTTCTATGTTATCTTAAGGCCAGACCAATCCTGATGCCCACAGGCATGTTTATTCCAGTCAATCTCCCTAGATCCTAAATCTTGGGCACTCTCTCAGAGCCAACAGTACCCATCTTTATGAAAGAGGCCAGATGTACTTTGTAAAGAATCTCAATGTAAACATGCCTTTTTTAAATTTTCTTTTTCTAATTTTAAATTTATTTTATGAACATTAGTGTTTTGCCTGCATGTATATTTTTGTGTGGGAGTGTTGGGTCCCATGAAACTGGCATTACAGACAGTTGTGAGCTGCCATATGGGTGCTGGGAATTAAACCCAGGTTCATTTGGAAAAGCAGTCAGTGCTCTTAAACTCAAAAACATCTCTCCAACCTCCCCCCTCCCTTTTTTTTCAAGACAGGGTTTCTCTGTATAGCCCTGGCCTTCTTGAAATTAGCACTGAAGTCCAGGCTGGCTTTGAACTCACAGAGATCTCCTGTTTCTGCCTCCCCAGTGCTGGGATTACAGGTGTGAACCACCACTGTCCAGTTTAGATTGGGCAAATTTATCTGGAAAGACCCGCCAGAACTGTGGGTGGCACTGTCTCATGGGCTGAGGTCCTGGGTTGAATAAAATGGAGAAGGTGAGCTGATTCCCATGC
The DNA here is from genome assembly GCA_004026605.1 of Ondatra zibethicus. Classification (NCBI taxonomy): domain Eukaryota; kingdom Metazoa; phylum Chordata; class Mammalia; order Rodentia; family Cricetidae; genus Ondatra; species Ondatra zibethicus. The sequence goes on along the minus strand of PVIU01010770.1, from coordinate 16,237 downwards.
GTTTGTCACCCCTGCTGTAGATGCAGTGTGGTCACCTGTGTCCTGCTCTTGCTAGAATGCCTTCCCTGCTACAATGGATTGTACCCCTGAAACTGTACCCCCAAAATAAATTCTTCTTTAAGTCATTTTGGAGAGCTATTTTTCACAGCAATGAGAAAAGTCACAGATACTGGACTAAGATCTGTGACTGAACATATTTTTTTCCTCTTGTACATCTAGCCATGCTCTGCGAATGCCAACTGTGAATCCCTTGGCTGTTTTATTTTGTTTTGTTTTGTTTTTTTGCTATAGACAATGATCTTGTATACGTCACACCGGTCTCAAACTGAGGCTGACCTTGAACTTCTGATCCTTCTGCCTCTACCTCCCAAGTGCTGGGGTTACAAACATGCACCACCACGCCTGGTTTCTGCAGTGCTGGGGATTGAACCCGGGGTTCTGTGCATGCCGGGCAAGTGAGCTGCATGCCCAGCCTCCTTTGAATCTGTTTACCTCATTTCCATTGCACGGTTCAGTTCATCTCCTATCACCTGAACTATTAGGCCTTCTTTAGCAATCCTGTCTTCTCTCACACCGTCTCTCTCCCACTCATTCTTTCTAAAGTTATAAATTAGAATTTCAAGACCTTCAGTGGCTCTCTCCTGTCACCCAGAGAAGAAACCATGGTCACTGCAATGGCACAGCAAGTGCCACCAGTGTTTACTGAATGAAGAGAAAACTCTTGAGAAAAGTGTCATATGGGGACTCAAGTGTCTGGGGCAAGTTATCAAATTCATAGCAGTGTGGGTAAAAGGTGAAAACGACTAGAACTTGTTCATGTAGTTAGAGCAACAACTGGTAAAACTGGGGATGGACTAGCTAAGGATGCAGGGGAGTCAGATGGCAGCAGAGCTAGTAATGCAGGAGGTGAAGGAAGATTAAATCAGCATCACAGAGGTGCAGCTGGGGAAGAAATGAATCAGGAAGGACCAACAAATGGGCACAGAAGCTGGATGGAGGAGGGTAAGGTTTTCCTTTCTCAGGACATAGGAGAAGAGAGGAAAGGAGCCTTATAAGCCTGTAGGAGCCTAACACCCCGTGATCTCTATCACGCTCCATTGATATAGACACTTCTCATTCTCTTTCTTCTATAGGTGCTGGATAAATGCAGCTTGGAACTACCCTTGGTCTAGACAGCCACCTTGAGTTTCTTGCCCATCCCGAAATTGGCCAGGGATTGGCAGCTCCCGGGACTGACTCAGCTCAGCTCACCTGCTCCCAGCCACCAGCTCTTCCAGAGTCTGCTTGAGTCGTGTGCAGGCACCCAGCCCCGACCTGTGCTGCATCTTCTCAACCTCCCTCAGGCCCTGGTCCTGTGTGGGTTCCAGCAGAAGTCAGTCTTGAGGGTGCCTGGCCCATACCCCACCCATTCATACCACCAATAGGTTTCTCTAGCCCTCTGTCTCCACTCCCATCCATCACTCTACCCACCCCTTTCCAAGCTCCCACAATTTTGTTCCTCTCAAACTAGAAACTTTGAGCCTTGTCTACCCGTTTCCTGGTCCTACACCAACAAGGTATGAGCTCCACCCCATTCGTGTCTATTTTGGAGCCTTCAAAAGCTGAGTCTCTGGTCCTGTGGCTGGGTCTTTCCCTTCGGGAGCCACCTTGCTCTCTTACCAGCCTCTCGGCTACTTTGCGCACACTGTTGCTGCAATGCAGGCGCCAAGTATAATCCTCCCAGCGGCTCCATACATGTAGACAAGGCTTTCGGTGACGCAGAGGCAAGCAGAGGTATGGCCTGGGCCAAACAGAGAGAAGGGAGGGGTTTGGGAGCATCCTGAGTGCTTGGGGGCTTGTCTATACCCTCTTACAAGTCACCCAGATCACTCACCCATTGCCATCCACAGGCTCAGGCCACTGAGCAGGTGTCCCCAGCAACTCTTCCCCCTCCTGCCCTGACCCTCTGTCCTCAGATCCCAGGAGAGGTTGAGCTTCCAGTATGCTATCTTGAGATTCGCCAGTCCTTGACCTTTGGCCCAATTGCTCCTCTCTGCGTCCTGCATGACCTGCCCCCGCAGAGGATCAAAGGTCAGAATGTCAGATTGAGGGTTGGATTCATTCCTCAGCCTCTCCCTCAGTAAGAGCAGAACCCACCACTATCTCTGAAGGTGACCATCCCTCCTAAACTCTGAAACAAGAGGGCCCACTCTCAATCCCATGACCTTCAGTGCTCATCTAGGTCACACACCAATGGAAATCTCCAAGCTGATGGGCTGCTTGGCCAGCGAAGGATCAATCATGGTGGCCTCAAAGACCACTGCAAAAAGCAGGAAATCTTCACAGGATGCCAGGGCATTCTAGGAAAGAGAATTAGATCAGCTACCACCCTCCCAAGGAGCAGTCTGCTCTTTACAATGCCCACAGAAAGATACCAACTAAGGTCCAGGGGGCTCTGGGAGTGTCTTACCTCCTCCTTGGCCCCGGTAGCTCTCCCATACTTTGGTCCAGGGGACTGATTCTCCCTGGCCCACTCCCTCTATGTACACCATGTACAGACATCAGCACACATGTGCACATACACTAAATTCACATCCAAGTTCCCAAATTGGAAACAGCATCATGATGTCTAATGCTCGGAAGGGGATTTACAGGCCCAGAGCTGAGGGTCACCAACAACAACCCCCACCTCTGGCAGAGGCAGCAACTCCTCCACCTCCACCTCCATTGCACTCGGAACCTCAGGTGCATCCCCACTGGCGCTGGCATCCACAGGCTGCAGAACGGCAGCCGGTGTCTGATCCTGCTTGGTTTTCTTTTTTTTCTTCTTTCCAGCGAGTCGGGACAATCTGGACCCCTGTGTGGTCTGGGGGGACTTAGGTTCAACTCTGCCTTCCAACACCTCCATGGACACAGCTACCAGAAGGCGGCCCCGGAACCAAATGCCTTCCCCAATGCCTTCGTTGAGACTTTGAAGACCATCCCGGAGCCTGCCACTGGGGAGCGAGCCGTAGAGGGGCACCCAGGCCGGACCGAAAGTGGGGTTAAACCCCGCTGTGGGAGACAAGAACAGGTTTTGGAGGGGAGCACAGGGTAAATGGAGACTGCTCTGGACTGTATACTTTGTAGCCTCCAGGCGGAGGAGGGGAAAAGAAGGGAACAGACCTGTGACAAACAGTAGCCGACCGAGGACCTCTCTAGGCTTTAGGGAGAGCTGAGGCTGGGGTGGAAGTACTGATGTGGTCATTGGGGTGCTGGATGGTGGATATTGAAGCCTCAGATTTCTGAGTGGTCATTACACAGCAAGGCTTGACTGGAGCAGCCACTGTGCTTAAGCTTGTAAAGCCAGGGGCGGGGTCATGGTCGGAAGGAGGAGCCTGGCTTAGAACAGTTCCTTCTGGGGAGTGGATGGTTCTGCCTAGGGCGCCTGTGTTCTAAGGATGGTCTTTGTTCTGAGGGGCTGATGTGAACCCGGGCAGACGGTGCCCCACACGGGCCAGTCATGCTCACCCGCGCGGCCAGAGTTCGAGATCTGCCTCAGGTCCAGTACGTGGGTGGCGAGTGCCACATCCAGCAGGGGCGCGTCGTCACGCAGCTGCAGGCGAAGGCCGCGCGTTAGTGGCGGGAAGAGTTCCATAAAGCTCAACTGCTCGTTCCACTCGGGCGCTGCCTCCTCTCCACGCACCGAAGTCTCACCCTGAAAGAGAGTCAGGTGGAGGGGGTCAGTGTGGGTCCCAGAAGATGGTTCTGTAATGACCTGCAGGTTGTCTTCTGACCTCCATACGTGTGCCACGGCACCCACACACATATGCAAAACAAACTGTAAAGGCTGGAGAGATTGCTCGGTGGTTAGTTAAGAGCGACTGCTTTTCCAGGGAGCGGATTTTTTTTTTTTTTTTTTTTTTTTTTTGGTTCCTAGTCCACACATGGAGCAGTTCACAACCATCTGTGACTCCAGCTGCAGGAGTCTGACACCCTCTTCAGGTCTTCGTGGGCACCTGTACTCAAGTGCACAGAATACCACACAGATCGTCCTGCATGCACATAATTAAGAATAAAAATAGCCAGGCGTTGTGGCGCATGCCTGTAATCCTACCAAGTAGATCTCTGAATTCCAGGCCAGGTAGGGCTACATAGCAAAACCATGTCTCAAAATGAATAAAGATATTTTTCCTTTTTCTTTCTTTTTTTTTTTCAAAACAGGGTTTCTCCGTAGCTTTGGTGCCTGTCCTGAAACTAGCCCTGTAGACCAGGGTGGCCTCAAACTCACAGAGATCGACTTGTCTCTGCCTCCCAAGTGCTGGGATTAAAGGCATGCACTACCACTGCCCAGCAAATGAAGATATCTTTAACAAAGAAATAATTTTTTAAAAAAACTCAAGGTGTGGCATAGGGGGACAGGAGTCACTTACCTGCTGTCCCAGGAAGCTCACCCGCACATAGGGGTCCAGGAGGACGTGCTGGTCATGCAGGGCACGGGCCAGGCTGCCTAGCAGCCCTGTGCGCACTGTGGGAAGACCCTCTGCACGGTACACGCGGACACGCAGGCGAACCCATGGCCTCTCAGCCTGCACCCCACGGGGCAGGAGTAGATTCCTAGGAAGAGCCCAAGCTGAGGAGTAAAGCTGGATCCTGAGCCCCTCTGCTTCTCTGACCCCACCTGAGGCCAGGCCTCATCCAATTCTCCCTTCCCACGGCACCCCAGCTCACTTCTCAATGTCTGAACTGGTCCCTGGGCATGGGGGTGGCAGTGGAAGGGGAAGGTCCCCACGTGCCCTCACAGACAAGGTGATCTTGACGAAGCCCTTGGTCCCCGAGCGGGTGTCACGAGGGTCATGCAGAGGAGCCCACTTTTGATGGAAGTGCCCATCTAAGGACAGAGGGATAGAACGAGGAGTGAGTCCTTTTAGGACATTGGACAATGGCTGGGGTCTGGGTCGAAGGAGCCTGTCCCCATAGAGAGAACAGCCTGAGTACAAGAAAAGTCAGTCTTTGCAAGAGATGGCTGTCTCAGAAGTTAGTGCATAGGGACAGCATGGGTGAGTGACCAGAGTTCAGTTTCTGGAGTGCGTGTGAATGAGTTTGAGTGAGAGGAGGGAGGGGTTCAATACCTGGCTGGTCCAAGGCTATGCCCAGATCCATCCTGAAGGTGCCTATTCTGGTGGCCATAAATGGGAGAGTCTGCGAGTGGAAAGCCTGGGGAGAGAGGTGTTAGTCCTGGTGCTTTGGCCCCTTACTCCCTGCCCCTTCTTTGAGCCTCACTCTATAGCCCTGGCAGGGCCTTGAACTCATGGTGCTCTTCCTGCCTCAGCCACCTACATACTCAGCTGAGCACTGCCCCTTTCTTGACGTAATCCTCTTTCCCACTCACAGTGATCTCCAGCAGCAAGTCTTGCAGGTGGAGCCGAGTCTTGTGAAATTCGAACAAGAAGTACTGGGTTGAGTGAGGTGAGAAAAGAGAAGGGAGGGAAGGTTAGGTGTGACGGGCTCATTCAGCTGGCCCCGAAATCTTGCAGAGAAATGCGGTCCCTTTCCTAAAAGGTGCCTGCACACTCTTCATTCACCGAACCGCGCATCTTTCCATCCAGGCCCCGCCCTCTCCAGGGACGAGGTCTGTCTGGATCGCCCCATTCTCTCAGGCCCGCCCTCTTCATTGATTGTGCTCACCTCGTTGTAGAAGGGGCAATTGGTTCCACGCTGTGTTGTGGTCACGCGGCGCTGATCACCCACGCGCACAGCCACATAGGGGTTAATATTGACTCCCACCAGTTTCTGGGCCTCAAGTACAGTGACCCCGACCTAGGTAAGGAATGCAAAAGAGGGAGGAGAGTGAGACCTGCCTGGACAAGAGGAGAACCCTAGGAGGTTCCACGAGGGTTAAAATATGGCACAAGAGCCATACCTGGAAGTCCTGGGCTCTGCACACCTGCAAGGGATCCCCACGGGGCAGGCCCAGGGTGCGGCTGTAGAGAAACGTAGGGTCAACGTTACTTCACCTTCCTCACCCACCCCCACACACAGTTGCCTGGTGCTGGCATGTGGGCTCCACACCATGAACTTTTGGAGTCTAAGTCCTCTCAGATTGTGTTGCTCTACCTTCATCTCAGGCCTACATCCAGAGTTTGACTCAGTCTTGGAGCTCTGAACCCATTTGTTTGCTCAGAAGAAGTTGGTTGAGATCTGCTAGGTGCCAACACTGTTCTAAGAGCTCTAACACTGACAAAACCTGTCCTAATCAAATTTCTTTACCAACTGGTGTGAGCCACTATACCTGACTTTGACTGTGACTGTGTCTGGGCCTATAAGGGAATGACCCTTGATGCCAGCGTATCCACCTTTCCCCCATACCGTGGTGTGGATGGGTGTGGCCTTATGTGTGTGAGGAAGACTGACTCACTGACGCATGAGAACAGGCACATGCAAGTGCTTTACCTTTTGAGGGGGCTGAACAGCACCCCAGAAACCTCCACATCAGGCTCCTCCTCCTCCAGCTCCAGCTCCAGCTCCTTCTCCCCATCATCCTGTGTTCCTAGGCTTCGAGCTAGCTTGCGGCCCAGAGCTACTGCCCGCCGCGCCAGCCGGGCCTCCCCAGGCCTAGTGGGAAAAGCCCTCAAAGGTCATGCCTAGCCTGTCACCTGTTGCTGAGCAACAGGTGGCTTGGTTTTGCTTATTTTAGGATTGACCTTTGACCTTCAGGCTGACTGCCCACACACACTTATTCTGGGACTAATTCTTTCTTTCTTTTTTTTTTTTTTTTTGGACAGGATTTCTTTGTGTAACAGCCCAGGCAGTTTTGGAACTCCCTTTGTAGACCAGGCTGGCCTTGAACTCACAGAGATTAAAGGTGCATGCTATCACACCTGGCTTTGGACTCTTAATCATTCTAATTTCAGAACCTAAACCTACTGCACGGATTGACCTCTGATCTTATAATTCATTCATCCAAATCTCAGACCCTGGAACTAACTCTGTGTCACTGGTTCTTAACCCCCGGACTGATCCCTGTGGCTCGCAGTCACTCCTACATACTTACTCCGACTCCTGGAAGCCCACATTGGGGATGATCAGTTCTGAGCTGGGAGGGGAAACAGAGAGGGTGAGACCTAAATGCTAACCTGGTGAGAACACGCTCAGGGTCACAGTGCCCAGCAGACCCAGAGAGGAGGTGAATGCTCCTTTTTTCTCTTCAGGGGGAATTGCTTAAGTTTCTAGAGGATTACCTGTCTCGAATGGGCATCCCAAAGCCCTCCTCCGTCCAGGTTCCAGCAGCTCCCTCAGGGGGCTGATACTTTAAGTCAAGCTCCACCTGGATCTGAAACAGATAGGGTGCCCATGGGTCCCCTCAAACTGACATGGGGCTAAGAGAGTACCAGGACGATGCCTTACACGTCCTCTGCAAATAGAGACCCTTTGGGCAATGTCTGTAGTAATGAGTTCCTCTCTGACTATCGATAATGTTAGCATTCCCAATCTTCTGTACTTGATAGCTGCTAGAAGAGGTGGGGTCAGTTTAATGACATGACTCCTGGTAGGCCAGCTACACTCCAAGGCAGGTCCCGCTCCTAAGCGTAGTTGGCCAACGCAAACTGAACTATTGTCAGGGGATGAAAAAAGAAGAAGAAGAAGAAGAAAACTCACAGTAGGATGGAAAAGGGGGTGAGGGTGGACAGGAGACATATGGGAAGAGTTGGGAATGAATATGATCAAAATGCAATGTATTAAGTTCTCATAGAATTAATAAAGAATATTATTTCTAAAATATCCACAACCTTCTTGAGAACTCAGGGCAGTGGTCTGGGGAGATGGCTTAGTGGGTTCAAGGATGCTTGATGGCAGGCCTGACCACCTGAGTTCGATGCCCAGCACCTACATGGGGAGGAAGAGAACCGACTCCTAGAAGGCGTCTTTTAACTTCTACACATATGCTCACTCACACATAAAAAATTAATGTTTGACTGGGTGGTGGTGGTGCACACCTTTAATCCCAGCACTCAAGTAGCAGAGGTAGGCGGATCTCTGAGTTCAGAGGCCAGCCTGGTCTACAGAGTGAGTTCCAGGAAAACCAGGGCTACACAGAGAAACCCTGTCTCAGAAAACCAAAATAACTAACTAAATAAATGTTTAAGGGACTAGAGAGATGGCTCATCTGTTAAGAGCCCCGGTTGCTCTTCCAGAGGACCTAAGTTCAATTCCCAGGACAAACATGATGACCCACAAGCCTCTATAATGGGATCTGACTCCCTCTTCTGGCATGCAGATATACATGGAGACAGGGCACTCATATACATAAAGTACATGAATAAATAAATCTTAAACATAATGCCTAAAATAATTTTTTGAGACAGTGTTTTAGTGTGGTCTGGAAGTCACTATGTAAACCAAGCTGGCCTGGAGCTCAGAGGGATCCACCTGCCTCTGCCTCTGCTGGGATTAAGGGTGTGCCCTACCTGGCTCAGTTATTAATAAAAAGGAAATAAGTGAAAAGGACTGAAGGCTGAGCATCCAGCTCAGCTGGCAGAGAACTTGCCTGGCATTCAGAAAGGCTTGCGTATTGGACTCAGCAGCACTGAAAACAAACAAATCTAAGCCTGGAAACTACAGAACAAACTTAACAAACAGCAACAAAATTCGATTTCAATGTGCAAGTTACCACTTGAGCCTTTTCTCTCTCTGTTCTTGGCCTTCGCAGCTCTGCATGGCTGGTTCCTGGCAACTTTTGCAGCTCCATCTCATTCTAGGTTTCTGTCCTGCTCAGCACCCCAACTATGCCCCATCAGCACACAGGGATTTCACATAAGCAAGCTTCTCTGTTTGAACTTCCTCATTCCTATCTAGTTAGCACCTATAACCGTTAGTTCTAAACTCAAGCACTGTTTCCCCAGGGGAACTCTTTCGACCCTCCCCATCTAGGTCACAAACTAGTTATATACTCTGATAGACTCTTATCTGTAGTGAGATTTTGTTTGTCATCTAATAAATAAAGCTTGCCTGAAGATCAGAGTGCAGAGCTAAGCCACTATAGACCAGGCAGTGGTGGCACACACCTTTAATCCCAGCACTCAGGAGACAAAGGCAATTGGATCTCTGTGAGTTCAAGGCCAACCTGGGCTATGTGAGATTAAATCTGTCTGAAAAAGAAACAGAGTTCACACTAAGGTGATCCCAGCACTAGGGAGGTAGAGACACGAGTGATATGGCTGGGTGGAGAGAGGAATATAAGGCAGGAGAAAACAGAAGCTCAGATGCAATCTGAGGTTTTGTAAAGAGAGATATTGTCTGAGGATTCAGTCTGAGCATGCAGTCTGAGGTTTTATAAAGTCAGCAGCAGTCTGAGGCTTCATAGAGACAGGATTGCCCTTTTGGTCTGAGCATTGATAGAGGTAAGAACTCTAGGAGCTGGCTGCTCTGCTTCTCTGATCCTTCAACTTTCAGACCCTGATATCTGACTCTGAGTTTTTATTATTAAGAACAATTAGAATTTGTGCTACACTTACCAGCCCTTCTGTAACACTCACCAACAGCAAATTTACTTCTGCCTACATGGATGCTTGCTCAGTGTTGGACCCCCTTGGTTCAGCTACTGAGCTTAAAGAAAGCAAATCTCTATTTGATTTTGCTTACTGTTGAATGCCTATTGTTCAGCATCATCCTTGAACTTAACCAATGATTGAATTAAAAAAAAAATGTAAGTCTGGCTCTCCATTATGTAAATGAGGAAACAGCTTAGAGGTGCTGAACTCTTCAAGACTCTCCAGTGGGAAGTGGCAGATCTGAGATTTGAAGCCAGGTCTACCTCTTCTAAGGATAGGCAACCTTCCATGAAATACAAGGAAAATCCTACTGGGTACATCACTGTCCATAAGAAAAAAAGTGAGTCTATCCCAGATCCAAGGAGCAACAGTACACTTACAACACCCTCTGGGACTCAGAAATAGCCTGCTCTGGCCCTTGTAGGACTCAGGCAGGGGCTACCGGAAAGGAGCCTAAGCTGGGGTGCTTGTTGCCACTGCTGTCTGGCTCAAGTTTTCCCCTCAGTTAAATCGAACCCTCTGTCTGGAGAAGTCCCAGGCTTGCTGATGGTGGGCCGGTGGTACTTACTGGGGACACTCGGAGTTTCTCATCCACTAGGGCTTCCCTCAGCACCAAGTGCCCGGCATTTTGCAACTGCTGCAGGGAGATCACCAGGGTCCCAAGGGGCCTAGAAGAATAGCATAGAGCAGAAGAGTGAACCAGGTGGCTGACACCAAGCCATTCCCTGGCTTCCTCCAGCTCTGCTTACCTGGGGCTGAACACTCGGCTACAGTTGACCACCTGTACAGACAGACTCTCCCCAGCCAGTGGAGATCCATAGTGAGGCCAACGAAACAGCTGGGGACAGGGAGACACTCATAACCGGATACTGGGCTGACCCTCACAGAGTCTATTCCCAACTGTCCAAACGTGAGGCTACCTCTAGGACTGATCTCCCAAGCCTGGAACCTTGGGCCCCTGCAACACTGAGCTGACTTCAGTCTAGGGCTGATTTGGGACTCACTGCCAATCAAGAATTAATCCCGCTAGTTTTTAGACTGACTCCCAAGCCAGGTCAGACCTTTCAAACCTGAGACTCACACCATTTCTGGAGACCACATCTTCCAAGCCCAGAAATGACCCCTTGTGCCCCAGCATGGAGCCCAAAAGGAAAATACTGACTTCTTTCCAGCTAGGAACTGGCTATACAGACCTCACCAACATCTGCTTCTCGGCCACAGTGAATTTTCCTTGTTTTCTGGGTAAAGCCTGCTCAAAAATGAAACTAGTTATTTATCAGCCCCTCCATAGACACAAATCATTTGCCTCATCCATCCATGGCCCAGTGTCCAGTTCCCCACTCATGCTTAAAGAAAAGTAGAAAATAAGGAAAGAAGTTGAAGCCGGGGAGAAGGGAGACAGGTTATAGGGCTGGCAAGGATTTAAGTTGGAGTCTAGGGAATGAAGAATGCAAAGCTCCCCAATTCTAAAAACCTTCAGACCATCCATGCAAGTCTCACCCCGAAAGCAGAGCTTCACTTGTCGGTCATGGATGCCCGGCAACCCTGTTATGTGCCTCACACGTACGGTCAGAGCCATGGCCGCCGAGCCTCTGGCTCTCAGCCTGCCTACTTGCCCTTCTGCCCACCTGTGTTGTCCATGACTCACTGGGCTCACCCAGCAGGCTCAGCAATCCCTTCCCTTTAGTCAAACATACAGGGGGCAGGCCTGGAGGTCATGGGTGCGGAAGCATTGAGACCTGAGAGGTAGGGGAAGGAGGTCATGGGTGGGAAGGATTGAGGGCTGAGGGGTGGGGATAAGGTCCCTGTCATCAGCACAGAACTCTGCCTTTACCATCTGCAGGATGGCAAGGAGCTTCAGCCTGTATCTCATCTTTATGGGATGGGACCTGGGATAGGGTACGGATGGAGAAAACGGGAATCCTAGGGTGGTCCCTGCTAGCCTATGAAGCTTCAAGCCTTGGTTTTCTGTTTATGGCTGTGATTAAACACCATGACCATAAGTAACCGAGGGTGATGTCTTAGGGTTATCATTGCTGTGATGAAACAATATGACCAAAAGCAATTTGGGGAGTAATTAAGAAAATTCCCAACAGGTTTGCCTAAAACCCAATCTTACAGAGGCACTTTCTCAGTTGAGGTTTTCTACTCTCATACGACTTTAGCTTTTGTCAAGTCGACATAAAACTAGTCAGAACGACTGACCCCTTGTCAACTTGACACACTATTACAATAATATTTAATAATAGCCTTTGTTTTTGTTCATCCCCAAGATCTCATATTAATAAGTAATACAATATAAAACATATTGGAAATTTAAGTCTCATAGGTTTTTGTTTGTTTGTTTTGGGGGGATTTTTTGAGACAGGGTTTCTCTGTGTAGCTCTCACTGTCCTGGAACTCACTCTGTAGACCAGGTTGGCCTCGAACTCACAGAGATCTTCCTGCCTCTACCTCTCAAGTGCTGGGATTAAAGGCTATGCTACCACTGCCGGGCTAAAAGTCTCACAGCTCACAGTCTCTATAAATTCAAACACTTTAAAACTTCAGGCCTTGTAGGGGGAGGCTGCTTGTTCATTCCCAACCACCTAGACCACGAAATAATCACACTGAAACTATATTAACTGCAATACTGTTTGGCCAATAGCTTAAGCGTATTTCTAGCTCGCTCTAACATCTTAAATTAATCCATAACTATTAATCTGTGTATCACCACATGACTGTGGCTTACAGGCAAGGTTTGGGAGTGTCTATCTTCAGCGGCTACATGGCTTCTCCCTGGATCTGCCTACTCTCTATATATATCTATTTCAGCCTGGCTTTACTCTGCTAAAACATTGGCCAAAAGCAGCTTCTTTATTAACCAATGGCAATAAAGCATATTCACAGCATACATCACCTTCCACATCAAGGCCTTTGTAAAATATCAGCCTCTAAAAATCGAGTCTCTATAAAACTCAAAACCCTCTTTAAGCCAGGTGGTGGTGGCGCACACCTTTAATCCCAGTACTCGGGAGGCAGAGGCAGGAGGATCTTTGTGAGTTCAAGGCCAGCCTGGTCTACAAGAGCTAGTTCCAGGACAGGCTTCAAAGCCACAGAGAAACCCTGTCTCGAAAAACCAAAAAAAAAAAAAAAAAAAAAAAAAAAAAAAAAAAAAAAAAAAAAAAAAAAAAAAAAAAAAAGAAAAAAGAAAAAAAAGAAAAACAACAACAACAAAAAAACCCTCTTTAAAAGTTCAAAGTCCCTCTGGGCAGTGGTGGCGTACACCTTTAATCCCAGCACTCGGGAGGCAGAGGCAGGCAGATCTCTGTGAGTTCGAGACCAGCCTGGTCTACAAGAGCTAGTTCTAGGACAGGCTCCAAAGCTACAGAGAAACCCTGTCTCGAAAAAAAAAAAAAAAGTTCAAAGTCCCTCAACTGTGGGCTACTGTAAAATAAAAAATTAAACACTTCCTCACTTCGAGAAGCAAAAACCAGGGAACAGTCAGTCTGAAAAAGCAAAATCAGACTTCTGGGACTCACAATCTTTTGGACTCCTCCAAAGAGCTTGCCACAGCACACGTAGTTTGTCTGGTAGGCTCAGGCAGGCTCCACTCCATCACTGCTGCTGTCCTTGGTGGTCGTCCCATGGTACTGGCATCCCCAAAATGTTGGGGTCTCTTGAGGGAAACCAAGACAGGAACTCAAACTGGGTGGGAACCTGAGGCTGGAGCTTTATGCAGAGGCCATGGAAGAGTGCTTGCTTACTGGCTTGCTAAGCCTTCATTTTTTTTTTTTAATAGAACTAGGACCACCAGCCCAGGGTTGTTCTTGCCCACAATAGACTGGTCTCCCCTCCATCAGTCACTAATTAAGACACCCTACAAGTGTAGGCACACCTGTAGGCCTGCCTACACCCAAATATTATGTGGGACTTTTCTCAATTGAGGATCCTTCTTCTCATATGACCCTTCTAAATCAATCTTTAATCAAGAAAATGCCCCACAGGCTTGCTTATAGGACAGTCTGACTGGGACATTTCTTCAATTGTGGTTCCTTCTTCTAAGACGACCCTAGTTTGTGTCAGGTTGACATAAATAAATAAAAAAAATTTTTTTTTGTTTTGTTTTGGTTTTGGTTTGGTTTGGTTTTTTGTTGGAGGGGGAGGGTTGAGACAGAGTTTCTCTGTATAGCCCTGGCTGTCCTGAAACTCACTATATAATCAGCCTAGCCTTTAATTCAGATATCCACCTGTGCTAGGCGGTAGTGGCCCATGCCTTTAATCCCAGCACTTGAAAGGCAGAGGCAGATGGATCTCTGTGAGTTCGAGGCCAGCCTGATCTACAGAGTGGGTTCCAGGACATGATCCAAAACTACAAGAAACCCTGTCTTGAAAAACAAAATATAAAAAATAAAAACAAAAAAGTGAAAACAAACAAACAAAAATATCCACCTGCTTCTGCCTCCCTCATACTAGTATTAAAGGTATGTGCCACCACACGTGGCTCAAACCTTTCTTCTGTCCTGGGTTCCCAGAGTCTACCTCCAGATATAGCACATACAGTAGACCTGAAAAACACTGTGGCTGGGGCCAAGCATGGGCGCACACAGTTGTAATTCCAGTAGTTGGGAGACTGAAGCAGGGGGATTTCTCGTTCAAGGTCAACTTGAGTTACACAGAGAGACCTAGTTTCAAAAGGAACAAAGATATACTATCTGGATGAACCCCTTTTCCCCAGTGTTACTGTAAAACTTTAAGACAATTCTGAAGCCATTTCTGAACCCTCTCAGTGCTTCCCCTCCTCCCCTGGGAACCAAGGACCTAACAGCTACACATGCACGTACTGAGATGTTGGGAACTTTCCATATCCCTGAATAGGGGCAAGATAACCCTTAGGTGTTGACTCAGTTACTGATGTTTTGACTCAGGCCCTGGGAAAGGGGCAAAGTGACCCTCAGATGTTTCCCCCTTACCTCATCTGATCTGGCAACCACTCTCCAGCCAATTATTGGTAATAGCCCTTATGAATAAGCCAATCATAATAGTTAAAGAACAACCCCCCAGACACCCCCCCTTCCTTCTGTGGGTTTTCCCTTTAAAAATAGCCTAAACCAACTATTCGGGGTCTTCCTAGCCTCCCGAATGCTGAAAGACCCTATCATGACAGAATTAATAAAATCCTCATGCTTTTACATCAGCTGTGGTGTGAAGAGTGGTCTCTAGGGGCGTCTTCTTTTTGGTGGTTGGACTCTAGGGTCCAACATTACATTTGTCAAATTAATGAGAGGTTGAACGCATCCCTAGCCTACATATAGTAGTTGTACTTTGTGCATTTTAACCAGAAGGCATGCATGTGTAGGTCAGAAGACAACCTGAAGGAGTGAGTGTTCTTCTTCCACCACGTGGGGCCTGGCAATCAAAGGCAGGTCCTTGGTCAGGCTTGGCAACAAGCCTTTCCTCACTGGTCCATCTCCTTGGCCCAACTATTCCTTTCCTTTTTTGTTTGTTTTGTTATTTATTTGTTTGGTTGGTTTTTCAAGACAGGGTTTCTCTGTAGCGCTGGAGCCTGTCCTGGAACTTGCTCTGTAGACCAAGCTGGCTCTTTTGTTTCTTGAGACAGGGTTTCTCTGTGTAGCTCTGGCTGTCCTGGAACTCGCTCTGTAGACCAGGCTGGCCTTGAACTCAAAGATCCACCTGCCTCTGCCTCCCAAGTGCTGGGATTAAAGATGTGCACCACCACCACCCAGAGTCCCAATTATTCCTTTTAATTACTTCCTATGTGCAGAATTTTTGTTGAATTCTCCCATGTGGAGAGATGCAGACAAGGAAAGGTGAAACAGATGTGCTCTTAAGCCTGAAAAGAACACACCACAGTTACTTTCACAGCAGGAAAGAGTCGGGACTGGGGAATCTCTGAGGAGGGAGGACAGAAGCCCTTTGCTGAAGAGGGAGTCTTTTTATTTTTTTTATTTTTTTTAAATTTTTTTAATTTTTAAATTTTTTTCCATGATATGTATTGAGCTCTACATTTTTCTCTGCTCCCCTCCCTGCCTCTCCCCTCTCCTCTTCAATCCTCCTCCAAGGTCCCCATGCTCCCAATGTACTCAGGAGATCTTGTCTTTTTCTACTTTATACTTCCCATGGATTAGATTTATGTAAGTCTCTCTTAGTGTCCGTATTGTTGTCTAAGTTCTCTGTGGTTTGTAGGCTGGCTTTCTTTGCTTTGTTTAAAAACCACCTATGAGTGAGTACATGTGATAATTGTCTTTCTGTGTCTTGAGTTACCTCACTCAAAATAATGTTTTCTAGCTTCATCCATTTTCCTGCAAAATTCAAGCTGCCATTATTTTTTTTCTGCTGTGTAGTACTCCATTGTGTAAATGTACCACATTTTTCTTATCCATTCTTCAATCGAGGGGCATTTAGGTTGTTTCCAGGTTCTGGCTATGACAAACAAAGCTGCTTTGAACATAGTTGAACACATGTCCTTGTGGCACGATTGAGCATCCTTTGGATATATACCCAAAAGTGGTATTACTGGGTCTTGAGAAAGGTTGTTTCCTAATTTTCTGAGAAATCGCCACACTGACATCCAAAGGGGTTGTACCAGCTTGCATTCCCACCAGCAATGCAGAAGTGTTCCCTTTTCCCCACAACCTCTCCAGCATAAGTTGTCATCAGTGTTTTTGATCTTGGCCATTCTTACAGGTGTAAGATGGAATCTCAGAGTTGTTTTGATTTGCATTTCT
>PVIU01010769.1:26859-68129 GCA_004026605.1 Ondatra zibethicus | reverse complement strand
TAACCCCAGCTGGCCTCTCAGACTCAGTGATCCCCCTGCCTCAGTCTCTTCCATGCTGGGGATTATAGGTATGAGTCATCCTGACCAGTTACTATTCTGTCTTTTTTAGTTCATAATCTCGGGTGTTCTGTTACGGTATCAGCAAGCTGATCTATTAACCCAACGTGATGGTATCAGAATAAACCGAGCACCCAATGACTTTGTCTCTCCCTCCCCCAAGCCCTTGGTCACCGTCCCCACAATTATGAGCTCCTCAGTCTCTAAGATGATACGCAGTAAAACATTTGAGTTACCTCCTGGTAGATGACATCTGAGGACACATTATACCCATCACAGTCCAGAGTGTCTATGGATTTACAACAGCCCCTGGGGTAGGAGTGGCCGGTTGTCTCTTAGAAGGAAGAGCCATCAAAATCTGTGTAGTTATTCCCCACCACAGCACCTCAGCTGCAAAAGGAGTATTAATGACTCCCTGTGAGGCCTGTGGAGATGACTCAGTGGTAAGAGTATTTGCTGCACAAGCATGAGGACTTGAGTTCGAATCCCCAACATCCGTGTAAAAAGCCAGGCATGCTCCGTGTGCCGTAACCACAGCTGGGAGGCAGAGATGGGGAATCACTGGGGCTTGCCAGCTGCCAGTTCTGGCTCTCCGGTTCATTGAGAGACCCTGCCTCACGGGAACAATGCAGGGAGCAGCAGAGCAGGACTCTTAATGTGCTTTGTCCTCCACATGCATACACACGCGTACACACTTGTTCACACACATTATTCAAAGACTTCCCTTTAAATAACAAAACAGCATCAAGGAAGTCACTGTCACCCCAGAGCTGCCAGACTCTTCTCCCAGGGCTCAGGTTAAATGTCCCTGACACCGTTATCATGGGGCAGAATCTGGCCTCGTAAGGACCTGTCCAGGTTGCCTCTGTCACCTCCCAGTCTGAGCTCAAGCGGGAGTTGAACTCATGATGAGCCTCCTGCCTCAGACTCCCGAGTATTGAGGTTGCAGGTGTGATCTGCCCCATCAGTCCTTTTAAATACAATTTTGTTTTGTTTTGAGACAGTGGCTCACTATGTAGCCCTGACTGTATGGAGCTGGCGATGAAGCCCAGGCTGGTCTGAAACATAGAGAGAACTACGTGCCTCTGCCTTCCAAGTACTGGGATTAAAGACAAGTCCCACTACACCCACTTTACATTTTCTTTATTTTTATCTCTCACTTATTATTATTACTAGGGAATATTTTTGCTACAACACAGTGTATAGATCAGAGGACAACATCAGGAGTCTATTCTCTTCCACCATGCGGGCCCCAGGGCCTGAACTCATCATCAGGGTACACAGCAAGCCCTTTTCTTACTGAGTCATCTTGCCAGCTTTGTTCCAATCTTTTCAATCCACAGTTGTCTGACTCTGGACAAGCAGTGCTTTAATACAGAGAACTAACTAACTAGTTCTAATGGGTTCATGTCTCTCATGGTGACTGCCGATCAAACTTGGCCAGGGACCTGCGACCATCTACTCAGAAAGCTGGACTGGCGATGCCCCTGCAGAAGGCTCGGGGTCATTGTCAGCTAAGGGAGTAGTAGTGAGTTCAAGGCCAGGTTAGCTACATGAGACTCATTTTTAAAAAGTTAAAACGTGCCTGGGAGAATAGTGCAGTAGTTGTTTGTCTAAGGTGTGGGAGGCCCTTGGCTCCATCCTCTCAGCACAAGAAAAGGTTAAATGATCAGCTTCACGTCACATCTGTTTCAGCGGCCATAGGGTGCAGTCACCTTCTCCATGGCAATGTTCCATTGTGTAGAGAAGTCATCAGACTCATTGAAACAGTAATTCCTCCTCAGGGTCAGAGCGGTGTGCTCGGAGGCCACATCCTGAACCTTCCCGGAGAGACCAGGAGCAGAAGCCGCCAGGGTGAGTCACTGATGGAGAGAACGTCCTGCCTCCAGTCCCTCTCCCTCCCGTCCCCTTTCTCCTTCCCTTGTTCTTTCTTTTCTTTGAGACGGGGTCTAATGTACCTCAGGCTAGCCTTAGATACACCACACACCCAAAGCTGACTATGAACTTCCGACCCTCCTACTTCTTCTACCTTGAGTGCCGGGACTGTTGAGATTTAGTTCATGGAGCTAGAAGTTGGGATTCCTTAGCTACCTCACTTTCTCTCCTTTTCCTCATGGTTCTGGTTTTGAATTGACTCATTCAGGCTGCCATAGTACTGGCTGGGGAAGAGCAGGAGTTTGCAGGCAAGCACATCTGGTCCACCGAGTAACCATGGAACCCGTATCAGCTGCTCTTTCCTACAAGTTTGGCTGCAACTCCATTAAAAACTGATTCCTAGGCAACCACACCTGGTGCTCACTCTTGTCGTCCCAGTGCTGAGGAGGAGGAGGTGGAGGCGGCACAAGGGCCCAGAGCTCATAGTCAACCTAGCTACTTAGTGAGTTGGAACCTAGTAGACTGGGTTATGAGAGAGAGAGAGAAAGGGAGGGAGGGAGAGAGAGAGAGAAAGAAAGAAAGAGAGAGATTAAATATTACATTGACCAACCAAATTCCTCTTGGAACACATAAAGGACAAATTTAGCTTTTTTATATTACTTTGTTTGTTTATTTACTGACACAGAGTCTCAGTAAATCTCCAACCCTGACTGCACTGGAACTCGCTATGTAGACCAGGCTGGCCTCAAATACACAGATCCACCTACCTCAGCCGTCCGAGCACTGGGATTAAAGGTGTGCGCCACCTTGCCTAGCCTCCAAATTTTGATTTTTAAAATAAAGGTTTTAAAATATTGGGGTTGCTGAGGATGTGGCTGAGTTAGTTAGCACTAGTCTAGCACACATGACTCGCTGGGTTCAATCCCAGCACCACAGAATCCAGATGTGCTGCCTCCATTAGCAGGGAGGTAGGGACAAAAACATCAGGAACTCAGGGTCATCCTCAGCCACTTGGGGGTCTAAGACCCTGTCTCAAAAAAGAATTCCATGCCACAGCAATGACATCTTCAAAGTGATCAGAGTCTGGAGGGTCAACCTTGAGAGCTTTCCCTCCCACCACTGTCCCCAGTCTCACCCCAAAAGGTACCTCCAACTGCACCGGGGTGGCCGGTCTTGTGCTTTGTGTCCCCGTGTGTCAACTGCACCCGAGTGTCCCGTGGCCTCTGCACACAGCCCTCATGTGGTTGACCCAAACTGAAGATGTAAATCAAGAGCTCAGCTCCTCAGTCCTTGAGTAGAGTAACTTAGATACACATTTTATGTTGTTTGAGGTAGGTTGTTAGCAAATAGCCTAGGCTGGATGGAGCTCATCATCCTCCTGCCTCAGCCTCCTGGATTCTGCAGTCGCAGGTGTTTGCCATGATTTCTGGCTCCAGAGGCATGCTCGTGTGTGTGTGTGTGTGTGTGTGTGTGTGTGTGTGTGGTGTGTACCTGCATTCATCTGGAGGACAGAGGCTAACCTTGAGTGTTGTCCATCTTGTGTTTTCTCTTTTGTTTTGATTACGTTTGCTTTATCTTACATTTGTGTGTGCGCATGTGCGTGTGGAGTGCGTGTTTGTGTGTGTGCATGTGCGTGTGGAGGTCAGAGAGCATCTTAAAGGCATAGTCCTCATCTTCCACCATCTGAGTCCTGGGGTGAAGCTCACCTTTGCCCAGTGAGCTGCCTTGCCACCTCCACCTTGTGTTTTGAGACAGGGTCCCTCACAGAGATTCTGCTGTCTCGGTCTCCCCGCGGCTGAGACACAGACTACACCACCATGCCTGGTTCACAGGGTGCTGGGGATGCTTGGCTGGCGGTCTATGAGCTGAGCTCCAGCCCTTCTCCAGGCCTTTAGATGGATGTCCTATTCTGGGACTGGCCCAGTGACCCACAGGAAGGGGTCAATTTTCCTGTTCCCATGAGCACATCCCATCATCACCTCCCAAACAGAGTACATGACTTTTAAAAGCCCCTGAGCAGTGACAGGCTCAGCCCCTCCCTGAGGATTCTAGACAGGGCCTTCCGGCTAAGACACTCCATTCCCCCAAATCTTTGGGCACCATATAAATGTACCTGCCCTTCCTACTGTTAGGAAAGTAAAATAATAATAAAATAAAATAAAACAAAACAAAACAAAAAAACAAATGTACCTGCCTCACCCGTTACTGTTACCTCGTATCTCCCTGCAGAAGACAAGAGGGATAGCAACAAATTCCTGGTGTCCTCTGCTGGGGAAGGCTGAGGTTTTCAGCTTTCCCTTCCCCACCCCACTGTTCCCCCATCTCTGGGTTGCTGGGTGTCAAGGCATGGAGTGGGGACACCTTTGGGGACCAGACTTCTGATGGCGTCTGTCTCTTTCTGTAACTTAGAAATTCTGTACTTACAATTGGGAAGAATACAAGCAGCACGGAGGCAATCACGACTTCCAGAATGACAATAACCAGGAATGGGAAACACTGGAGGACACAGAGAGGGACAGGCCTGGGCTGGGAGCCTGCTTGATGGATCCCGCCGACCTGGTGCTGAGGAGAGAAGAGGTTTGGTCCTCTGCCCCACCCCCATTCTACTGGGCTCCAGTTTGAAAGAACTCAGACGTGGGTGGGGGTGGGAGATTTCCAAGGTGCAGGAAGATCCAGGTATAGGCTGGCCTGGGGTGCTTGAGGGCGGACACACGGCAGGGCTGCGTGGTGTCTAGTACAGACTACTTACAGTCAGGAGCATGCCTCTGCTTTCCAGGGTTATTCCATACCACCCAGCGAGGCTGAGCACTAAGGTGATGCATCCCATCCCCAGGCTCACATAACCAGAGTGAAAGAGGTAGGCAGAGGGCATCCCAAGGACCTTTGTCAGTGCGACCTTTCCATTCATGACCCCGAGAGCCAGGCCAATGAGGACCATGCCAGACACCTTGAGAACAGAAACCAAACAGAAGGAGATTAGGTGATATAATTGGGAGTCTTCCTGGGTGGGGGCCATAGGAAAGCAGAGGCTAATAAAACCAACAAAAAAATGTGTTTTTTTAAAGATTTTATTTATTATATATACAACATTCTGCCTCCATGTATGCCTGAAGGCCAGAAGAGGGTGCCAGATCTCATTACAGATGGTTGTGAGCCACCTGTGGCTGCTGGGAATTGAACTCAGGTCCTCTGGAAAAGCAGTCAGTGCTATTAACCACTGAGCCATCTCTCCAGCCCCCTCCATCAAAAAATGTTAAACAGGGAAATATCCAGAGCTGGTGGTGATGTGGAAATTCTCATAGTTTTAACACAAAATAAAACAGAAAACAGCTGGGCAGTGGTGGCACATGCCTTTAATCCCAGCACTCAGGAGACAGAGACAGATGGATCTTTGTGAGTTCGAAGCCAGCCTCGTCTACAGAGTAAGTCATAGGACAGCCAGGAATGTCTTGGAAAACCAAAAGAAAGAAAGAAAAACAGAAAAAGAACATGCTGGATTGAGGGTGTGGCTCTGCTGGCAGAGTGCTGATAAAGCATACACAGAGCCCTGGGTTCCATCGCCAGGACCACGTGAACACGGCATGGTAGTGCACGCATGCGATTTTAGTGCTTGAGATGTGGAGGTTTGAGGACTGGAATTAAGGTCATCCTTGGCTACATAGTGGATTAGTGTCTGGCCTGGGCTACAAGAAACCCCGTCTCATAAGAAAGAAAAGAGTGGAAGAAAGGAAGGACAAAGTGCAATTCATACACAAAACCCTAAAGATTTACACGTTTAAAAATAATTTTAGCTGGGCAGTGGTGGTGCACACCTTTAATCCCAGCACTGGGGAGGCAGAGATGGACGGATCTCTGTTTTTCTTTTGTTTGCTTGTTTTGTTTTGTTTCTGTTTTGAAAGGATTTCACTGTGTATCTATCTCTAGTTGATCTGGAATTCAATATATAAATAAGGTTGGCCTTGAACTCACAGAGATCTGCCTGTGTCTGCCTCCTAAGTACTGGAATTAAAGCCACGTGCCGTCGTGGCTGACTTTTTTTATTGTATTTTTATTTTCTGTGCATAGATGTTTTGCTTGTGTATATGCATGTGCACCCTGTGCGTGTTTGATTCTCAAGGACTCCAGAAGAGTGCGCTGGATCCCTGGAAGTGGAGTGAGAGGCGATTGGGAGCGAGCTATCATGTGGGTGCTGGAAGCAAACCCAGGTCCTCTGCAACAGCAACTAATGCTCTGAGCTGACGCATCCCTCCAGCCCCAGATTTTACTTTTTGAGGTAAAATTCTATTTTAGAAATAACACTTTTAGATTTTTGCTTAATGAAATAGTCACAACCATCTTTCCGAGCAGCAGGGTATTATACTGAAATTTTGTATATTGTTTTTTCTGTAGTCTACAGTTGCTAATTATATAGGCTAACCTTGTACTTCCTCTCCCGCCATCCCCCCAAGACAAGGTTTCTCTGTGTAGCCCTGGCTGTCCTGGAACTCACTCTGTAGAGCAGGCTGGCCTCAAACTCAGAGATCCGCCTGCCTCTGCCTCCCAAGCAAGGAGTACGCCACCATGCTCTGTTGTTAATGTATTTTTACGGGAAGAGGACATGGGACTGTAGAGATGGCTTAGCAGTTAGAAACATTTGCTGTTCTTATAGAGGACTTGAGTTCAGTTCCCAGCACCCACACTAGACAGTTCACAACCGCCTGTAACTCCAGCTCCAGAGGATCTGTCCCCTCTTCTGACCTCTGCAGGTGCAAGCGCATGCACACATACACACACACACACACACACAAGCACACACACACAGAGAAGGAAAGGAGTGATACAGGGGTGGCTAAGTGGCTATGAGTGCTTCTCCACAATCATGAGCTCCAGAGTTCAGACGCTAGTATCTACTTAACAATTGAGGTACCCCTCCAAAAGCCTGTAACCCTACCTTCAAGTGAGGTGGAGACAGGGAGATCACTGGGGCTTTGCTGGCTGCCAGCCTAGCTGAGACACCACCTCCAGGTTCAGGGAGAGATCCTGCTTCAAAGGGCATGATGGAGGACAGATGACGCTTTCTTCTGCCCCACGCCCCAATAAACTAAAATAAAAATAAGAAAGATTAGGAAAGCACAGGAGGGGAGTGAAGATGAAGGCAGGAAAGGGAGTGTGGGAAGGGACAGAGATGAACAAAATTGAGAAAGAAGAAATGCGTGCACACACACACACATACAAACAATGCACGCACGCACGCGCACACACACACACACACACACACACACACACACACGGCAGGAGGGCAAAGTTGTTAAAAGTGTAGGACAGGGCTGGGGAGCTGGCTCAGGGGGTCAGAGTGGGCTGTGCAAGCATGAAGCCGAATTTAGATTTCCAGTACCCACATAAAATCCAGGCCCTGCTGCCCGTGTGCATCCTCAGGGCTGGGAGGAGGGAGCAGAGACAGGGAGGATCTCAGGACCTGCAGGCCACCAGCCTAGCTCTAGCTCAGTGAAAGACCCTGCCTGAAGAGAATAAGGTGGAGAGTGGCAGAGGACACCCAGTGTCCTCCTCAGGCCCGCACAAAGGGGACACACACACACACAAATGCCAGCTAATGCAGAAAGACATTTTTAAATTTTAAGTTTTGGTTTGTGCTTTAAATTGCTTATTATGTGTGCATGCGCACCTGTGGTGGTAAAAGGACAGCTTGCAGGAATCAAGTCCCCTCTTTCACCTGTGGGTCCCAGGGATGGAACCCAGAGGGTCAGGCTTGAGGGCAGGTGCGTCTCCCACTAAGACATCTCACTAGTCCTGGTGTGTTTGCTCGTTTGTTTTTAGGACAGAGTCTAGTGCAGCCCAGGCTGGCTTCAATCTTCTGCCAGTCCTCCTGGCAGCCTCTCAATGTCTGCGATTGCAGATGGAAGCCACTGTACCAGCCAAAGTCAGGAGTTCAAGGTCATCTTCAGCTACACAGTGAGTTCCAGGCCAACCACAGGGCTGCATAGTAAGATTATGCCTCAAAAACAATACATAAAACAAAAACAAAAGCAAAGAGCATACCCCGTGTTCCCCTGATAGTCAGGGAAAGGTGATTCAGAAAACTTAATAGATCAAAAAAACGCGAAGGTGGGTGCAGCTCAGTGAGCACCCATGCAGCTCAGGGACCCCGTGCTTAGCATGTCTGAAGGCCTGGCTCCATCCTCAGCACACCAACTAACCAACAAGAAAGACCACCCAGGGCTGGAGAGACCCTCAGCAGTTCTGAGCACACACTGCCCTTCCGGAGGACTGAGTTCAGTTCCCAGCACCCACCTGGTAGCTCACACCGCCTCTAACTCCAGCTCCAGGGCATAAGAAATGTAAACAAACGGTACCATCTTTCCTATCAAAGGGTTAAATAAGACAAATCCCACCTCCGCTGGGGGTTAAAAACTGTAAAGAAGCCATTTGGCAGAAAATTTTAATTCCTCTAAGGTCAGCACTTTGGGAAATCAAAATATGTACTCAACTTTCACGTCTCCATAGAAACTTCCCCGCTCTGACCAGACACTCTCCTAAGGATGCGAGGCCTGGCTCTGACCACTCAGAGAGGCATGGGACCCCTTGGTGTCTGGAATCTTAAAAACCTAATCAAGGCCTCGCACCCTTCTACGGGGGTAAAACTTTTGCCTTGCCAAAGAACATTGGATTTTGTTATTTGCTTTTTTGTTTGTTTGTTTGCCTGTTTGTTACAACAAGGTTTCTCTGTGTAGCCCTGGATGTGCTGGAACTTGCTCTGTAGACCAGGTTGGACTCGAGCTCAGAGAGTCACTGTCTCTTGGGTGCTGGGAGCAGAGGTGAATGACCCACCTGGCTATGCAATTTTCTTGAGAGTCCAGACTGATTTTTCTTTTCTTTTTCATTTTTTTCTTTCTTTCTTCGTCTTTTTTTTTTTTTAAAGCAGGTCTCACTAGATGGCCTTGACTGCCCTGTAACTTGCTTACATAGAGTTGGGAAGAGGGCATTTGATGCTCTTGTGGGAAATGAGCCAGACAAGGCCTGCTGGCTCATGCACACCTTCAATCCCAAAACTCTGGAGGCAGAAGCAGGTGGATCCTTTGTGAGGATCCATAGCAAGACTCAGGACAGCCAGGGCTGAGGAAGTCACAGGCCCTGAGGAGGAGGACATAAACTACTGATGCTTTGTTGGTTGGGCATGGCACCAAACTGCCTTCTGAAAATTATGTTTCTATCCATAGGTTAACGCTGTCTCTGCTTCGGTCAGAGAATCTACTGTCTGTAGGAGGCAAGCAGATAATGCAGGGACTCACGATTGGTCAAGGGGCTGAGAATAAGTGAGTGCTCAGCTCTACACAGGACACCTGTGTCACTTGTTCCTCAAGAACATCACAGGAGAGAGGATCGAGAGAGTGGAGGAGCAGGAGGATGGGGAGGAGGGCCCAGAAGGGCAGTCTTCTGACACGCTGTGGCTGTTGCCCCTGTGAGCTCGGGTCAGCAGTGGTTGTTGTGTGAAAGGGGTTGTTGACATTTCTCCTCAGATGAGAGAGGGTTCAGGGACCCAACCCATGCCAGAGGAGCTATAGGCCAGGGACCCCACCCATGCCAGAGGAGCTATAGGCAAGAAAGGGTGGGAAAGTCATAGTCCTCTGTGGGGTGGCCACTCGTACATGGCC
The DNA here is from genome assembly GCA_004026605.1 of Ondatra zibethicus. Taxonomy (NCBI): domain Eukaryota; kingdom Metazoa; phylum Chordata; class Mammalia; order Rodentia; family Cricetidae; genus Ondatra; species Ondatra zibethicus. The sequence goes on along the minus strand of PVIU01010769.1, from coordinate 58,548 downwards.
TTGTTCAAGTAAATAATCAAGTGCCGATGTGCATAAAGGCAACACTAATTAATGCAGGAGGCATCAAAAACTTCATGGGAAAAAAAGCATTTTCTTTCTTTCTTTTTTTTTTTTTTTTTCGAGACACGGTTTCTCTGTGGCTTTGGAGCCTGTCCTGGAACTAGCTCTTGTAGACCAGGCTGGTCTCAAACTCACAGAGATCCGCCTGCCTCTGCCTCCCGAGTGCTGGGATTAAAGGCATGCGCCACCACCGCCCGGCTGGAAAAAAAGCATTTTCTTAAAAAGAGAAGAAGGAAGGGCAGGAGAGCGGGCTCAGCAGCTGAGAGCACTTTCTGCTCTTGCAGAGAACCTGGGTCCAGTGCCCTTCGCCCACATGGAGGCCACCTGTAAGTCCAGGTCCAGCTCCAGGGTGTGTGACACTATGTGACACTCCTCTTACCTCTCCAGGATCAAACACAGGTAGACATACTTACACACAGACATGTAATGAAAAGAAAAACAAAACTTCAAAAGACTATACGAAGGGAGAAAAAAAGGGGAGGGGCTAGAGAGCCCGCTCAGAGGTTACAGCTCTTGCAGGGGACAGGAGTCAGTTCCTAACATTCACGTGAGAATGGTTTATAGACACCTGTAACTCCAGCTGCACAGGACAAGTGCACCTAGTCCACTTACAGCTGAGAGTTCATCCCTAACGGAAGCCAAGGCTGGAACCCAGAGGCAGGAGCCAAAGCAGATGTCACGGACTGTTACTTATGGCTGCTGCATGCTCTGTGACCTGCTCAGCCTGGGAAGGCACCACCCTCAGGGTTTGGCCCTCCCATATCAGTCACTGACCAAAAAAGTACCTCCACAGACCTCCCCACAGGCCAATCTGAGGAAGGCAATTCCTCAGCTGAGGCACCCTCTTCCCAGGTGACCCCACCTTGTGTCTAGGTGATAAAACACGAAACAAACAGACAAAACACCACACTATTCTACTTTTTCAAACTCAGTCATTTTTTCTGATGCATAATTGGTTTGTTCTCATTTTGCTTTGGAGACAGCATCTCACATAGCTCAGGTTAGTGAAGATCTCTGAGCACAGTGTGTGCCTCTGTGTCTGGTCTATGTTGTGCTAGGAATACAACACAGGACCCCATGCAAGCTTGGCAAATGCTCTACCCACGTCCCCAGCCTTTCAAACTCCTTTCCATGAGATTTGATGCCTTTTCCATCCTTGATCCAGGCTCCCCAAACTGTGTACATTTGTGCTGATATCCCCAGCTTTGGTCCCACGGTGCCTCCTACACGTTTATTTCCAACTCATCTCAGTCCTCACCAACCTGTCCTACATCGCCTACCCCCTCCAGCCTTCCTCCGGGAGCACGGATCCAGAAGGCAATTTAGATCAACTTATTTCTGTCTTCCAGGGAGAGGGCCATGCAGGGAGGGCTGCCAAGTCTCCAGGGCCTGGATTGTGACATACTTACCGCCGTGAAGCCATTGAATAAAGACAACAGTTTCTTCAAGAAAGAATATGGCGTGTGTATTTCAGCCATGATGGGCAGACCTGGATGCTCTGGATATTTAAGTCAGCATCTTCTATAAATCTCTGGGCTGCTGAGTTGTAGCATGTCAGCAAGGGACACTCAAGTAACTCGCTCTATTTCCTGATTGCCTAGTGACTTCCCTGGGATGCTTGGCTCAACCCTCAACCTTCATCACATCACAACAGGAAGCAGGCTGGACACGGTGGCACACAACACAATCCCAGCACAAACACCCCACAAGGGTCGGATGCCAGCTCCTACTCCAGTGACTCCCAACTGCCTGGAACTCCAGCTCCGTGGGATTGGATGCCCTCTTCTGGCCCCAGTGGGCCCCTGAGTCACATGGCAGACAACTCACATGGGCACACACACACATACAGAAAACTAAAGATATAAAAGAGCATAACAAAACAGTTGGGAGCTGGGGCAAGACTGACAGTAGGAAAACAGCCCCTCCCCCACGGCCACTACTTGGCTCCTTCAAACAGGCCACACAGGACCTCAAAGGAGGTAAGCCTCCTATATGCCACCAAGGGTACCAGGGCCACCAGGGCCACCTGGACTACCAAGCAAAGTGCTCATTCAATATTTATCATTTGAATGACTGACATCCACTGCCCCTAAATCCTGGCCCCGCAGGTGCTCATTAAACCTGGGTGGAATTAGTAAGAAAGGGGCTTCCAGGTCATACATTTTGTTTCGTTGGTTTTCAATTTAATGAAAATTTTAGCTTTTAAATATATATTTATACATATCTATATACACACACATATATGTTTACCTTTATTCTGTGTATGAAAGTTTTGCCTGTGCTTCATGTGTGTGCAGTGCCTATAGAGGCCAGAAGGCCCCTGAGACTGGAGTTACATATGGCTGTGAGCCACAATGTGGGGGCTGGTCGTCAGGGTTAATGGCAAGTACATTTATCCACTGAGTATCTTGTCAGCCAATGCACTGGCTTTTTTATGTATTTTCTGAGGATTAAACTCAGGTCCTCAATGTTGCAAGGCAGGCATTCTACTGACTGAACCCAGGTTAACCTCAAAGTAACTATGCAGCTGAGAATAACCTTGTACTTTTTTCCTTTTTTTTTTTTTTTTTTGAGACAAGGTCTCATTATGTATTCCAGATGGCCTGGAACTTGCTATGTAGACCAGGCTGGCCTCGAACTCACAAAGACCCACCTGCCTGTGCCTCCTAAGTGTTGGGATTACAGCTACCCACAGCTGCTTTCACCCTTTGAACCACCTCTGAAGATTTACAGTGTCCTGCTTCCCCCGCGCGGCAGGTGGAGGGATGTGTTTCTCTCTTCCACAAAGAATTCTGAGCCACTGATCGCTGTTGAATCCGCAGGATTTTGAGCTTAAAGGATTTCCTTGAACTGCAAAATTACACTGGCCTGATGAAGCAGCGGCGAGGGCGGAATTCTGGAGATGTCCTTCGGTGGTCACTAGGGGGCGCTACGCCCGTGGAAAACAATTGCGCTTCTCTGCACCCGCCTCCCTAGGGTACAGGAGCCTGCTTCCCGACTGGGTAAGGCCCTCCAAACTGTCCCCTCGTGCCAGGTGCGCAGGCAACAGTATCTTCAAACACTGTTTTGTGCGCATGACCCCCTGAGTCCTCTCTTCTCTCCTCCCTCCCCATTTTCCTCTTCTCCCTTCTCACCTTCTCTTTAAGACAGATTTCTTGTAGCCCTGGCTGTCCTCAAACTCCATGCAGCCGAGGATAACTTGAAACTCTGGCTTATTAACTCTGTCTGTCCGTAGTTCTCTGCTGAAGGCATGAGGAAGCAATGCTCTGGGATTCTCCCCCGGCTCCAGCTGGTCACAGAACTGAGAACCGCCTTGGACTCTTTCTTTGTTTGCTCTTTCTGTTTTTCTTCCTTCCTTCATTTCTTCCTTCCTTCCTTCATTTCTTCCTTTCTTCACTTCTTCCTTCCTTCCTTCATTTCTTCCTTCCTTTATTTCTTCCTTCCTTCCTTTTTCCTCCTTCCTTCCTTCCTTCCCTCCTCTATTTATCTCTTAATTAATTAATTAACTTATTTTTGAGACAGGTAGCCCTGGCTGTCCTGGAACTCACGATGTAGACCAGGCTGACCTCAAAGCCTGAGACCTGCCTGCCTCTTCCTCCCAAGTGCTGGGATTAAAGGTGTGCACCACCACCACCCTGAGTTTTCTTTTATTTTTGAGATTGTAATATAATTACATTTCTCCCTTCCCTTCTTTCCTCCCTCAAATCGTCCTATATATCCCTCCTTACTCTCTTTCAAATTCATGGCTTCACTTCTCATTATCCATTGTCACAGACACAGATGCGTGTGTGTGTGTGTGTGTGTGTGTGTGTGTCCATACAAGCACCTCAGGACACCTGCCCAGTCTGTATAATGTTTCTTGTATATGTTTTCAGGGCCGACCACTTGGCACTGGATAACCAAATGGCGCTCTCTATCCTGGGGAAGACTATTTCTCCCCCCTCAGAGTTGGCTGACATTCTTTGTGTACTGAGGCCTCGTGGGCTTTTCTCTGTCTACTTTGAGATGTCTATTGGTGTCATCCTTGTTTAGTTCACATTTAGGTAGTCATGTTGGTGATGAATTATGGGTGTAGCTCCTGATGTTTCTAGAAAACACAGTCTCACAGCAAACTCCCTGATCCGCTGGCCCTCAGAGCATTTACCTCTCCTCTTCTGAAATGTTCCCTAGGCCTTGGGTGCAAGGATGTAACTGTATCCACTGGGGATCCCCAACTCTCCCATGGCCTTTTGTTTTGTTTTGTTTGGGAACAGGGTTTCACTGTGTAGACCTGGCTATTGTAGAATAAGAGTAGCTCCTAATTAACAGAGATCCACCTGTCTCTGTCTCCCTGGTGCTGGGATTAAAGACATATGCTACCACCAGCCAGTGGCTTTTTTAAGATTTATTTTATAGGCCAGGCAGTGGTGGCACACACCTTTAATCCCAGGACTCGGGAGGCAGAGACAGGCAGATCTCTGAAATAATTTATTTTATTTTACATGTCCAAGTGTTTTGTCTGTATGTCTGTCTGTGCACTATATGTGTTCCTGGTGCCTTGGAGGTCAGAAAAGGAAGTCAGACCCCTTGGAATTGGGGTTGTGAACTATTGTGAGCCATCTTGTGGGTGCTGGGAACCAAACCCAGGTCCTCTGTAAGAGCAACAAGTACTTTTAAGCACTGAGTATCTCTCCAGCCTTCACCTTAAACTTTTTTTGTTTGCTTGTTTTTTGTTTATTTGTTTGCTTGTTTTTCTCTTTTTTAAGATTTATTTATGCTGGAGAGATGGCTCAGAGGTTAAGAGCACTGCTTGCTCTTCCAAAGATCCTGAGTTCAATTCCCAGCAACCACATGGTGGCTCACAACCATCTGTAATGAGATCTGGTTCCCTCTTCTGGCCCACAAGCAGGCAAACCACTGTATACTTAATAAATAAATAAATTTTTAAAAAAGGAAAAATTAAGATTTATTTATTTATTGTGCATACCGTGTTCAGTCTACATTTTGTCTGCACACCAGAAGAGGGCATTGGGTCTCATCATAGATGGCTGTGAGCCACCATGTGGGTGCTGGGAACTGAACTCAGGACCTCTGGAAGAGCAGTCAGTGCTCTTAACCTCTGAGCCATCTCTCCAGCCCTGTTTGCTTGTTTTTTAAGACAAAGTTTCTCTGTGTAGCCCCGGCTGTTCTGGAACTTGCTCTGCAGACCAGACTGGCTTTGAATTCACAGAGATCTGCCTCCTGAGTGCTGGGATTAAAAGTGTGCACCACCACCACTTGGCACCTCTCCTTTAAGTTGATGACGTAAGATGTTCCGTCACAGTGACAGAAAGCTGACTGAAGAATCCCAGTCACCAGTCTAGGAGCTTTGGATGTGTCGATCCACGCCTAAGTGTTTCTACCAGTAAATATTAACTATGCGTGATAATGGACTTCACTGACATTTTCTAAGTGTGTGGGTGGATTTCCTGTCACAGTGAACTTGGTACTATCTTTATCCCTTCTTCACAGATGAGGTGACTGAGGCATAAAGGATTAGACATCTAAAGCTAAAAGGATCTTTGAAAAATCTCTCTCCCTCTCTCTCTCTCATCAGCATGTCAGGCAAGTGAGCCCCACTCCAGTTTGCTTGTTTATCTGAGAAAACTCTTGCCCTGATTCTAAGCTGGTCTTGAACTTTTGACCCTCGGGCTTAGGTAACAGGTTTGAGCCACTGTGCCAGGCCTTTGGCCTCTGCATTCTTAGGAGGGTTTCCCAGCAGCCCTCTCGCTGGCTGCACCTGCTGAGCCTGGCAGGGAGCATCATGGGAATGGGGATCACATCCTGCATCAAGCAAATAAGAGCTCATTTAGGGAAACAAACCCTTTCTGACCTGAAACTTAGCCAAATCCTCTGGGGGTCAAAGAAAACAATCAATGGGCCCAGCAGAGGAATTTTCCTTGCTGGTGTCATTTGCATTGTGCTGTGGCTCTCCTTTGATGGGAAGTAGGAAGGTCAATGGAAGAATTTCTCAGGAGGTTCAAAACAGGTCAGGTGCTTATGTGGCCTGGAATTCTCCCTCCTTCCCTGGAGGCAGCCTCTGGGAAAGTTGCTAGTATAAAAAGGGAGTCCCTGGCTGGATGATAATGCAAGCCTGTCACCCAAGCACTTCAGATCAACGAGGATTTGAAGCAAGCCTGGAGGTCACAGAGAAACCATGTCTCAGAAACAGACAGGTATTTGAAAAACTAGACTTGTATCAAACTCCAACAAAATGGAGTCAGGAGGCCAGGAAGGAGAACTCATAGGGGAATGTCCACCCACAGGATGTGAGACCACAGGGTACCTGGGCTGCAGTGAGGCTATCTGAGTGGTAGAATCCCTGCCTAGAATCCCCAGTGAGGGGCTGGGGGCGTGGCTTGGCTGTAGAGTGCTGGCCTGGCTTTTGGGACCCAAACTCATTCCCAGCAATCAGCTCCACAAATAAAGTGCCAGGGAGATGACTCAGTCTGTAGCAAAGTGCTTGTCCACCATTAAAAAAAAAAAAAAAAAAAAAAGCCAGCAGCACATGCTGGTCATGCAAGCAATGCAAGCACAAGGAATTAAAGCAGGCGGATCCCTGGGGCTTGCTGACCTACACACACACACTCACACAGAGGAAGACAAACAATGTCAACCTCTGGCCTCCACAAACAAGTGCCTGCATGCATGTGCGTGCACACACACACACAAACATGTATACACTTAACATAAACACACAATTAAAGTAAATAATATCTTATACAAAGAATGGAAGCCAGGTGTGGTGGCGCCCTAGGGAGGTTAGAGGCAGGAGGATGGCGAATTCCCAGCCAGTACATAGCATAGATCTACATAGCAAGATCCTTCTAATAAGAACCAAGGGCCAAGCAGCTGGAGTGATGGCTCACAGGCTGAATGCCTACCACACACGAACAAAGACCTGAGTTTGGAGCCTCAGAGCACATGTCAAAAGCGGGTGCAGTGGCAAATGCCTGTAACTTCAGGGATGGGGGAGTCAGGGGATCCCTGGGGCTCGCTGGCAGCCAGTCTAGTTGATTTGGTGAGCTCCAGGTTCAGTGAGAGGCTATACCAAGTGGGAAGGCTGGTCTGGGGCATGGCTTATCCATCTTCATCACTGTATAACCCCACAGGAGGGTTGGGAGTTCCAGGTCATCCTTCTCTTTGGAGTGAGTTTGAGGCCAGTCTGGACTAAAAATCCTGTCTCAAAGATAAATAAATCTCTAAACAAATGAAAAAATTGAGGTGGGGAGGGATAAGGGAAGACAGTCTCTGACTTCCACATGTAAGCACGCATACATACACATTCACACACACAAATCAAACAAGGAGACATACCCACCAAGGGCTGAGTGTGACGCGGTGATAGAGGCCTGCTCTGGAATGTATACAGCCCCGAGCCTCATTTTCAGTGTTGAAGAAACAATCTAACTGGGACTGGTGAGATGGCTCAGGGGGTGAAGATGTTTGCTGCCAAGCCTAACAATCTAAGTTTGATTCCCAGGAGCCACACAGTAAAAAAATGAGAACTGACTCCCGAAGGCTGCCCTGACCATCACATGGGGCTGGGGCACAGGCATTGGCGCATGTGCACACACAACATAAAGAAATAAATGAGCTGGGCAGTGGTGGTGCACACCTTTAACCCTAGCACTCAGGAGAGGGAGTCAGGCAGAATTATGTGAGTCCAGGACAGTCAGGGTGGTTACACAGAGACACTGTCTTGAAAAACCAAAACCAAAAAAAAAAAAAAGAAGAAGAAGAAGAAGAAAGAAAGAAAGAAAATGTATTTTTAAATTAGCCAGGTTAAAGGTACATTTAAATAACAAAATGGCATTGTAATGTTATAGGCCTCACACATCCTTTCTGAGAAATAAAGAAATCTGGGTGGCTTATAGCTCAGCATGACCATTTGGAAACAGTTTTATATTGAGTATTATAGGAAATAAGGATGAAAAACACCTGAGTGTTTCATTCGGGCACAATGTTATTTCAATTTTTTAATTTTTAACATTTTATTTCTTTATTATATAGGTTGGTTCTCACCTTCCACTATGTGGGTCCCAGGGATTGAACTCAGGCAGTCAAGTCTAGGGTCTCTTGTTTTTATGAGACATGTCTGGCCCAGTCTGGTCTATAACTCACTATGTAACCCAGGCTAGCCTGGAACTCACTATGTAGCCCAGGCTGGTCTTGAGTGCTGGATCCTCCTGCCTCAGCCTTCCAGCACTGACTGGAGCTGACATTTCTAAGGTTTGCAACAGAAGGCAAGTTTCCCCTCCTGTAGTGTGGACTTTAGATGGCACCTTCCTCAGAGCTGATTTGAGTTTCTGTGGACTCTGAGGCATTCTGCGAAGCTCTAGGCACTCAGCAAACAGTAACGGCCACTACAGTTATGCCATCGGCAGTTGCCCCTGGCAAGCCTGTCTCCCCACAGTTGCCAGGAGCACTTCTGCCTCACATACCCCGATAACTGGTCAGAAAACTCCCCCACTCAACCAGGACTCTCACCAAGCCTTGTAAAAAAATGTATTTGAATTATAATACATGTTACTTATTTATTTGTCTTATTTGTGTGTGGACAGGCACAGCTGCCCTGGCGAGTGAGTGCAGTGCAGATGTGGAGGTCAGAGGACAGCTTTCAGGACTCAATTCTTTCCTCCCACAGTCGGAAACCTGGGGACCAAACTCTTTTGGGTCATCCGGCATGGCATCAAGGGCTTTACCCAGGGAATCGTCTCTGGCTCCGAATGTGGCCTTTTGCATCTAGTGTCCTGGAGCAGCAGTGATGTCTCTAAGACTGACTAGCTGTTGCCCGGAGTAAAAAGTAGTTCTTTTTGTCTTCCTGAAGAATATTCCATGGTACAGACAAACCCTGGCTCAACATTCACTCCTGGACACACAATTGGCCACTTCAAGTCATTTGCAATAATGAATAAAGCTGCTATGTCTACTGTGTGACAACCATGGATAGTGGGTTTTCTGGTGGGGTGCAGGGCAGTGGCTTAGCTGGAGGACGATTAGAGTTCAAGAGAAAAGCACTTGAATGGACAAGCTGAAATCCCAGCCGCCACTGGGGAAAGGCGAGTCATGCCACGTGGCTTAGGGTCCAAGAAAGAAGACAGGTTGGGCCAGCAAGATGGCTTAGTGGGTAAAGGTACTTGTTGTAATGCCTGGCATCCATGTTTGGAAGGCCCCTCCCCCTGGGAGTTGCCTTGGTCCAGACTCTACCTCCAGGAAAGCCCACCAAGCACTGACCCCTCCCCCAGGAAGGGTCAGGATCACTCCCACAGGCTATTTGGGCTGCTGCCCAAAAAGGAACACGTGGTTTTAGGGTTTTGCGTGCCCTGCCCCTCTGTCTCTCCCCACCTCTGCCATGCTTTTCCGGCCACCCAGGAGTGCTGCATTTAGCAAACATGGGCATTGATTCAGTCTAATTTGGTCTGACTGGAATTATTTGCGTCAGCAGAGAGGCTCGTCTTAAGGAATATACCTAACACTTGCCACCAAACCTGGTGACCTGACCCAGGACCCACATGACCAAAGGAGAGAACCAACTTCCACAAGTTGTTCTCTGATCTCTACACACATGCCGTGGCACACACATGTATGCATGCCCACCCCCACATACACAATTAAACATATAAAAAAGAAAGCAGATTCAGCAGTGGAGGTCTGCAAGTATCTGTATGGAGCATGGAAAAGCAGAGGGGTTTTCAAAGAAATTAGTGAGAAAACCCAGAGGGTCAGAGGGGATGTGCTTAGGACGCTTTCATTGTGTGCTAGTTTGCTTTCTACTGCAATCGCAAAGACTTGGACAGCATCCCATCTTTCTTGGGTCTCTAAAGATGTCAATGTCCCCAAACAACAGGAAGCAGTCTAAAGAGTGCAGCGACCCCAGTCCTGCCTCACCATCAGCCTTTCCTCTTTTCTTGCCTTTTATTATAAACAAAAAGGAGGAATGTTAGGAACCAGGTGCTCCCCAGCCGCCTTCAGTGACTCAGCACCAGCAGCCATGTCATCACCAGCCACCAATTGCCACATGGGAACCATTTAAAAGATTCCTGCCATCACATCCACTCTCTCACTGTCTGTTTCTCTGTATTTCTCCCTCTCTGCCTCTGTCTCTCTCTTTTGTCCCCACTCTGAGGCAGCCTTTCAACACCTCCCAATGAGTCTCTTGACATTGTGTGATGTGATTTCTGCAGCATTCCTCGGCCTCGACCACCAAGGTACTCTTCCAAAGAAACTCTAACACACACGGAACTGGAGAAGTATCTGAGAGCTACACCCTGATCCACTGGCTGGGACAGAGAGAGAAAGAGGGAGAGATTGGGTCTGGCTTAGATTTTTGAAAGCTCAAAGCCCACCTCCATTGGCACACTCCCTCCACAAGACCATATCTCCTAATCCCTCTCATACGGTGCCTCCCTAATGACTAAGCCTTCAAATGGACGAGCCTAGGGGGGCCATTCTAGTTTGAGCAGCCACAGTTAGTGAGCAGCACGGCCTCTGCTTCAGTTCCTGCCTTGAATTCTTGCTCTGACTTTCTCAGTGATGGGCTGTGACCTGGAAGTTGTAATATGAAATAAACTCTCTTTTCCCAGCTCCCTTCTGGAAGTGGCCTGGGAAGCACCTGGTCCCTAATATTCTCCCTTTTGTTTATTAGAAACATGGGAGGGAGTAGAAAGGAGGGCTGATGAGGCAGGAATACAGGTGCTGCCCTCCTTAGACTGCTTCCTGTTGTCTGGGAGCATCGACATCTTTGGGGACCTAAGAAAGCTAGGATGCTGGCCAAGTCCTCGGAGAGCAAGCTGTTTCACTCAGTGTCCCTGCTCTGTGGGACCATCTGGGGCTGGGGACTTGCAAGCAGTAGTTGGAGCAGTTTGTGAGGCTGGACCACCAGGGGTTAGCCTCTTTGGGGCTGTCCTGGACGCAGATTTTGAGGGGACATCTGGAGCTGGCAGGATGCTGGGACAGTTATATATTAGTGAGAGAAGTAAAGTTAAGGCATTCAGGGGGAATTTTTTTCCTTAGGTGTCCATTTGAAACTTTTAGGCATTTGGTCCTTGTAGCTGGGGAAGAGGAGTCCCAAGACCAGGGTAGAGAGAGATATTCCATCCTGTAGTAATATTTCATTTGCATTTTAATAAATAAAGCTTGCCTGAAGTTCAGAGAGTAAAACAGTCATGCCAATCAGCCTTGCAGACCAGGCAGTGGTGGCACACACCTTTAATCCCAGTAGCCATGCTAGTTTGCCATAGAAACCTTTAAGCCCAGCGCTAGAGAGGAATATAAGTTGGGAAAAGATAGCTCACGCACACAGATTCTCTCATGGAATCATTCTGAGATTCCTGGAGGCAGGACTGAGGTAGAGGTAAGAGCCAGTGGCTGGTGTTTTGCTTTTCTGACCTTCAGGCTGAATCCAATTACTGTCTCTGGGATTTTAATAATCGTGCTCCACCGCCCTCAGGAATAGGCAGAATTGGCAGGTGGGGAACAGGTTGTTGGCTGACGGTACTTATCTGGAGTCAGTCTGACCTGTGAGAGGTGGATCCATGTCGATTCCCTGACCCTTACAAAAAGTTTTTTAAGTTTACAAGAGAGATAAGTTTTAGATATGTCAGCATTGCCATTGGTTGCAATCTGTACTAAAATCCACCTTGTAGAAAAGGCAGTAGACTCACGCCTTTGAATCATAGTAGAAGCTTGGGGACCCAAAATGATTTTGGGCTAAAATATTAACACACTTTCCAGAGAGCTGAATACACAGATTGGACAGAGATGTTTCCAGCACAATGAGAAACATTTTTAAGTCTCTACTTAAAAGAGGAAATTTAAAATATTGAGCTTGATATGTGACTATGATAATAGTAGTCAGTGCTTACCAGAGCTGGACTAACAGCTCCTCAGAATGCCACTGATTAATGTTAAACTCAGCGTTTGAAGTCTTAATATAACTCTAGCATAGGGAATGAAATATGAAACAATTTTCTCCTTTCGGTTTTTGGTTTTGTTTTGTTTTGTTTTGTTTGAGACAAAGTTTCTCTGATAGCCCTGGCTATCCTGGAACTCACTCTGTAGACCAGGCTGGCCTCAAACTCACAGAAATCCTCCTGCCTCTGCCTCCTGAGTGCTGGATTAAAGGTGTGCACCACCACACTCAGTTCCAACATTTTTCATTTTTACATATATCTTAAATCACTCTCTTATTCCTTTACAAATAACATTTACATTCCTTAAGACATTTTCTTTTACCTTTATAACTTGCATTTACGTATCTTAAAACATTTCCTTAGACACTCATGACTTAAGCTTTCATATCTTCAGACCTTACATAAACTTCCCACCACTCTTCTGTCACCACCGTGAGACCCAGGTGGCTGATTACTGAAAGCAGTCATTGTAAAGGGAGCTCCTTTAAATAAACAGTAAAAAGTTACATTTAATCTATTTTGTGAGTGTCTCTCTTGTTTTTGGAGTCTGGGAGCAAGGTAAACGGCCTCTCTCAGCTGGAGGCCTAGGAAAGTGAGGCCTCAGGCCTGATTTTTACACATGAAGAGAACTGAGCAGTCAGCTGAAGCCTTGGTTGCTGCTGTTGAACTGAGGGAAAGCTATGGCTAGCCCATCAGTCAACCCCATCAGAGATCTGGGACAGATAAATTTTACCTGAGTAAGCAAAAAGTACAGCCCAAGCAGCTCCAAAATTATTAAAAATGACAGGTCCTTACCGCCTACCTGGACAATTACCCTAGATCCTTCCATGGTCCTGGGGGCAGAGGTCTCAGAGAAGAGTCAGTTCTCCGCCTCCAGGCCCAAAATATCCAACAGGCTTTCCTGTGGAGTAGGAACCTGGGGGGCCAGCTTACCTTATCTAGGCAAAGCAGGGCAATCAACTCTGAAGTATCCTGCTTGACCACAGTTTGGACAGGGTCTGACGACAGTCAAGATGAAGAACAGGTTTTCACCGAGCGGCCGACTTTGCCACATTTAAAGCACGCTCCAGGTGGCGGTTCTTCTGTACCCCATCATCTTCTTTGGGGGAGATTATGGGTGCTGCCAGGAGTTGGCATGTCTCTTTACCACAAAAGCCCCCCCTTTTAATTAAACACTTTGAATACCATATTCAGCAGATCTCTGAAGAGTTTGAAGATCATCTACTAAGTTTATCTAAACTAAACAAGCGTTGCTTGTGTAACTTCAAAACTATCTACAGGAGGCTAAATACAACTTGTTCCGTAATGAATTACATTAGTGCTTAGCAAGACTGCAAGTGTAGTTCTGAACATATGAAAGATTCTCGCCATCTAAAAGGTGACTACTAACTTGCATGCCTTAACTATCCTTGCAGTTACGAAAAGACTAGGACTTTACATTCCATCCTTGTTAGGTTTAAACTTAAAAATAACATTTTTTAATTGAAGATTTTCTAATATCAAAATGAAACTTTTCATCATAGACACAGTCAATAGGGAGACTGGCAATTTTATTGATCTTTTTATAGTGCACCATTATAAGACATTGCAGTTTTTTGTATTGCTTAGTTCACACAAACGGCTGAAGGTTAACGAGAACAAGGACAAAGTAGCTAGATAAATATTACTATAAATCTGAAAGGACCTGAGGAACTTATAAATCTTGAATATCAAATATATCTTGTTTGTCAAGCATATATTGTTACTTATTTAAGTTTTCTAGTAGCTTGGAGTTGAACAGTTAGCAAAGACGTAAGCATTTAGGTATAAATCTCTAAGTCAGCTTTTGTTAACCTGAGTACATCTTTATAACCTTAAAATTTTATCATCATGTACAATATATTCTAAACCAGGGTTGAATCATATGTATAGTATGTTGCAGCAAATATATTCTTAGATTTTTGTTATCATACAAAGGTCCATACTAATCCAAAATATCTGAGACTTTTTGCTTCCCCAGTCCAAAAAGGAGATGCAATGATGAACAGAGGACTCCTTAGGACTAAGATGTTTACAGTTCTTGCCCTGCGCCACCTGGCTGTCTGAAGATGGGGCGTAGGTCACGTGGTGCGTGCTCTTTAACCTTGGGAAAGATGACTGCCAGAGCTGCAGCTGCTTACATCTGCATGAGGTCCCTTGGCCAAGACGGAGGAGAGCCACATGGTTGCTGTTTAAAAACATGTTTTCAGAGTAGGTCTATTTTTTGTTGGTCTTTTTGTTTTGTTTTGTTTTTCGAGACACAGTTTCTCTGTAGCTTTGGAGCCTGTCCTGGAACTAGCTCTTGTAGACCAGGCTGGTCTCAAACTCACAGAGATCGGCAAGCCAGGAGGTGAGTCTGTTGCAGGTAGACTGAAGATAAGGAGTAGGGTTCTAGTACGGCTTAGATACCGAAACGGGGAACACGCAGGCACCAGGATATTCTACCAAGTCTCGACACCAGTGTTAGGGTTTCTGATGAAGAGCACCTTGGTCAAGGAATGTCACAAAGATCACACCCATGCAACAGATCTCACTCAAGAGATTTATTAGAGGAGGACACCTTGGAGCAAGGACAAGAGAGAGACAGAGAAAGAAACAGAGAGGCACGGGGTTGGGAAGGGGGAGAGAAACAGAAACAGAGGTCAAGAGTGAGGCAGGGCCAGGTGGTGGCGCAGCCTTTAATCCCAGCACTCGGGAGGCAGAGGCAGGCGGATCTCTGTGAGTTCGAGGCCAGCCTGGTCTACAGAGCTAGTTCCAGGACAGGCTCCAGAGCTACAGAGAAACCCTGTCTTGAAAAACCAAAAAAAAAAAAGAGTGAGGCAGAACAGGAAAGTGGGCCCTGATGGTGGCGACCCTTAAACGGTGTGCTGCCATGCTGCCCAAACCCCTGAAACTGTAAGCCAGCTTCAGTTAAATGCTTCCTTTTATGAGAGTTGCCTTGGTCATGTGTCTCTTCACAGCAATAGAACAGTGAGTTAGGTACTGGCCTATTCCCCATAGCTTGCTTAGCCTGCTTTCTTATACCCCCAGACCACCAGGCCAAGAACAGTGGACTAGACCCTGATAATCAAGCAAGAAAAAGCCTCCACAGACTTGCACAAGCCAATCTAATGGACGCATTTTCTCAGCTGAGATTCTCTCTTCTCACATGACCCTAGCTTGTGTCAAGTTGACAAAAAAACTACCCAGCACAGTGGGGGAAAGAGGAGGAAAGTTACACTGTCAAAAGTTGTCATTATAGGGGCTGGAGAGCTGGCTCAGCAGCTAAAAGCACTGGCTACTCTTCCAGGGGACCTAGGTTTGGTTCCCAGCACCCACATGACAGATCACAACCACCTCTAACTCCAGTTCTTGGAGATCCAAGACCCTCTTCTGACCTCCAAGGACACTACATGCACATGATGCACAGACATGTATGCATGCAAAACACACATACAATAAAATAAAATCATTACATGTATGTGATATGAGTGATGTTGATATGTATGATGAGTGTGTGATGAATGTGTGTGCATGCACATGTGTAGAGGTTGGAACAGCTTCACGGAATTGGTTATTGGTTGTCCCCTTCCACCTTTATATGTGTTTCCAGTTTTTCGGGACAGGGTTTCTCTGTAGCCCTGGCTGTCCTGGAACTTGCTTCATAAAGCAGGCTGGCCTCGAACTCAGAGATCCACCTGGGCTTAAACGTGTGTACTGCCTTTGCCTGGCTAGGTTACCGGGCTTCGGCACGAGCACCTTTACCTGTGGGGTCATCATCTCGTGGAATCATTTTTTGTTTTGTTTTTTGTCTGTTTTATTTTTCAAGACAGGTGTCTTAGGATTTCTATTGCTGTCAAAAGACACCATGACCATGGTAACTATTTTTGTTGCTTTTTTGTTTGTTTGTTTGTTTTTTTGGGACAGGGTTTCTCTGTAGCTTTGGAGCTTGTCCTAAAACTAGCTCTTGTAGACCAGGCTGGCCTTGAACTCACAGAGATCCACGTGCCTCTGCCTCTCGAGTGCTGGGATTAAAGGCGTGCACCACCACTGCCTCACACGGCAACTCTTATAGAGGAAAACATTTAATTGGGTGGCTCACAGTCCAGAGGTTCAGTTCATTATCATCATGGTAGGACATGATGGTGTGTAGGCAGGCATGGTGCTGGAGAAGGAGCTGAGAATTCTACATCTTTGATGCACAGGCAACAGGGAAGTGAACTGAAATACTGGACGTGACTTGAGCATATATGAGACCTCAAAGCCTACCTCCACAATGACATATTCCTCCAACAAGGCCACACCTACTCCAGCAAAGCCACCTCTTATTAGTGTCACTCCCTCTTGAGCTTCTGGGGGCCAATCTGTATTCAAACTACCACATGGGGTCTCACTATGTAACTCTGGCTGTCCTGGAACTCACTATGTAGACTAGGCTGACCTCGAACTCACAGAGATCCGCCTGCCTCTGCCTCCCGAGTGCTGGGATTAAAGGCCTGCGCCACCAGCACCCACTTTTGTTTCATTTTTTTGAAGACAGGATTTCATGCAGCCCAGATGGAATTCTGATCCTCCTGCCTCTCTCTACTTAACACTACCACACCTGGGTAGCACTTATATGTGTGATTGTGTGTTATAAATATATGTTTGCATGCACACACACCATATATATGCATAATATTATGACATAACATATAATACATGTGATGTATACGTATGATATATGGATTCAATGAAAGAGTGTTTGGGACTGTAGCTTGGCAGCAGAGTACATCCTCAGCAACAGAAAAAATAAACTTTTGATGGGCAGTGGTGGTGCACGCCTTTAATCTGAGCACTCAAGAGACAGAGGCAAGAGGATCTCTGAGTTTGAGGTCAACCTGGTCTACAGAGTGAGTTCCAGGACAACCACGGCTACACAGAAAAACCCTGTCTTGAAAGAAGAAGAAGAAGAAGAAGAAGAAGAAGAAGAAGAAGAAGAAGAAGAAGAAGAAGAAGAAGAAGAAGAAGAAGAAGAAGAAGAAGAAGAAGAAGACGACAACGACGACTTTTTAGTCAGAGAATTCCAGAATGCTACAGGCTACAGCGTCAGAGACAGCCGAACATCCGGTAACTAGACAATCTGTTCCAAGAAAAACAGGAAGCCTGGGACCTGCCCTGTGATCTCTCTTTGTGACTTCAAGTCCTGAAGGCAGGCCTGAACACCCTGCCTGGCTCTGGCTTCCTTTCCTAGCTCCGGAAGGAACAAAGAAAACAATCTTGTGAGGCCCTGGTGGCTTATGTTGGGGTGGCATACCTTAATGGCCCTGTTGTGGCCCTGTGGACTGAGGCCTGAGGTTTCCCTGTATTTTACCAAAAAGTATACTAAGGCCCAAATAGGACCCAGGCCACCTGTGGTCAACCTGGAAAAAGAATCAAAAAATCTCTGCATCTGAGATTGTTAGCACTCTAGAAGATGCACATGTATTCATTCACACACTCACTCAGTCAGTCATTCAGTCATTCACTTATTCATTAGTTCACTCACTCATGCACTCATTCATCCATCCTCTCAGTAACTCATTCATTCACTCAGGTATATGTCCATTCATTCATTTGCTCACTCATTCATTCAGTCAATCACTCATTAATTTGTCATTTTAAAACATTGATTCAGTGAGTCATCAATTTACCAAAACATACCTGATGAATGGAAAGTGTACCTAAGTCAGTCCCGTGAGGCTGGTGGCTCACACATGATACACATATGTATACTCGAGCCCCCATATAGATAATAAATCTTTAAAGAAAATATGCATGTGTTATTTGTCTGTTTACCTGTTCATGTGTGTGTACCTGTGTGGGGGTACACGTGTGTACCTGTGGGGGCCAGACGTCTTCCTCTGTCACTCTCCATTTAATTTTTTTTAAATGTTTTTCTTTTGAGGCTGGAGGGAGACTGAACTTGAGTTGTCAGTCTTGCCAGCTGAGCCATCCCTTCCTATTTGATGCAGGGTCTCTCACTGTACACGGAGCTCAGTGACTCAGCTGGGCTTGCTGGAGAGTGAGCTCCAGGGATCCTCTTGGTTCTGCCTCCCCAGTGCTAGGATTCTTTTTTTTTTTTTTTTTGGTTTTTCAAGACAGGGTTTCTCTGTAGCTGTCCTGGAACCAGCTCTTGTAGACCAGGCTGGACTCGAACTCACAGAGATCCGCCTGCCTTTGCCTCCCGAGTGCTGGGATTAAAGGCGTGTGCCACCACCGCCGGGCCCCAGTGCTATGATTAAAGGTGTGTGTCACCCACCTGGATTTTGTCTTGGGTACTGACGATCAGCTCAGGTCCTCAGAGAAGCCCCTCGCTGTTTTCTGATATAGTCTCATATAGCCCAGGCTAGTCTAGAACTCACTCCACAGCTGAGGCTGGCCCTTAACTCCTGATCCCTGTCCCTGCTCCCTCAGTTCTGGGATTACACATACACCACCATGCCTGGCTTTCAAGTGAGTGCTTCGGACCTGAATTCGGGTTCTTCTGCACACATAGTAGATGCTTTACACACTGAGCCGTCTCCCTGCCAACAAAGACATTTTAATGCCACAGTGATTCCCAAAGTGATTCCCATCCCAAGCTCATGGGATGGCAGGTCAGGAACTTTCCCTTCCCAGGAGAAAGGAGCAGCATTGTACAGTAGTATGAATGAAGGGAAGACTTTTGCTGCTGTTTTGAGATAGGGTCTCATGTAGCCCAGGCTGACTTCAAACTCCCTCAATAGATAGCCAAGGCTGGTCTCCCTACCTCCCAAATGCTGGGGTTACATGTGGTTGCTGCCACACCCAGCAGAGTATGGTCTCCAACCCCTCATTTCTCACATGGAAAGTGAATTAGTCTACAAGTCAGCTGCTGGGACCCACCCCTTCCCACTGCTCCCCCTCAGCCCCACATACGTCCCACACAGGGTAGTGAGGAATTCTCCTCCACAGCTTCCTCTACCTGGGTCTACCAGCCCTACCTCACACCCCATCATGTAGAGGCCAAAGTCTCCTGCATTTGAGCAACATCAAGAGCTCCCCTGCCCCGCCCGGCTGAGTCAGGCCTGGCAGTGCCCTGCAGAGGTGTGGCCTTGACAATCAGGTCTGGCAGGCACCTGGGTGGTGCTGGACACTCTCTTGACTTGAAGGGATCTTTGAAACCACCCTTTTGGAAACCAAAGCCACTCTGAGAGTCCCCAGGCTGTGGTTAGGTCCCCATTAGCTTCTCCAGAGGATCCAGGCTCCTGGATCCTCCTCCCCTACCCATACCTGTGACTCACCAGGAGCCCTTGGTGAGAAGAGAAAAATCAGAGAGGTTGAAAAATGAACTGTAGGTCACATAGCCAGGTCTGAAGTGGAACATAGCTGATCTTGGCACAGTTGCTCTCTTTTGGGGGTGGGGGGCATCAAACTCCTTGGGTCCAAATCTTAAATCTGACATTAGGTAAATAGGGCAAGTCCTGAATTTCCTCGAGTAAATGAGAACATGCTAGCTGGGTGGAGTAGGGGAGCGACAATGACAAAATCCACAGCCAGCGCAAAGGCCCTGAGGTGAGACACATCTTAATGTTTGAAAGGAATATTTGGGCGGTCAGAGGCAGATAGGCTGTTGGACTGCAGTACAAAAGGAGGCTATAGGAACAGGGTGGTAGTGGAGCAGTCTGCTCCACTCAGGGACTGGAGGCTAAGGAACAGACAGACTTTGACCCCAGTGAGGTTGGAGCCACAGAGACTTCTGCCACAAGGGAGGATGTGATGGGACTCAGGTATCCCCAAGACCATGCACAATAGAAGCAGCAGGGAGGCTGGCTTCATGTCCTCCCACCCAGCCTGAGAGGAGAGGAGGAAGCAGAGACCCCAGAATGACACTGCCCCCCCCCCCCCCCCCCCGCCTGCCCACATAGTGGTGGGTGGAGTTACATTCTGCATCTCCTGGGCCAAAGCAGCTGGACAACTCTGGGCAGGTGTGTGGGCTCCTGACAGCTGTGTACATAGATTGCGCGCTGGGCAAGAGCAGATGGACTTCTAGGGGTGCCCCTACCATCTAGGTTTCCTTTTTGTGGCTTTTAAAACTAATACAGATTTGCTGGGCAACTGGGGCAAGTCACTCTGACCTGCTGGCCCAGTTTCATCATATGCTAGCATCCACAAGTGGGAAAAAGAACAGCACAAGTTCCGAGGCAGTTGTGTTACACTGGTGCTACACAGCTGCCTGCTCTCCCTAGACTGTTTTGACCATGGTTGCTGGGAATGCAGGCCCTTCCCAGGAGAAGGTGTGGAGGCAGGAGAAGGTTGGTATATCCAGAGATGAGCCCGGACTGAAAAACCCCAGAAAACTGATGCTAGGAGAGGAACTATAGGGAAGAGAGTTTAGGCCACAAATTAATAAAGACATAGCTACATCTTTTGACGGACAGAAGTTTCCAGACTGGCTCCTTCAGATATCAGTGCTGGCTTTCTGAGTCACACCTCCTACACTGACACCCCTGAGCCTAGCTGGGCTCATCCACCTTTCTACCCCGACCCAGAGATGGGCATGGAATCCCTTGAGCCCCTCGTGAGGTAAAAGCCTCCATACCTCTAGGCTCCAGTTTACCATCTTGTCAATAGTGGAAAACGACAGACCTTCCCTGCTCTGTCTACTGCACAGCTATAAGCAAAAACTTAGTAATTATTGTTACTCCATGTGTGACGTTGACGTTGTTTTCTAGTCAGAGTGTCTCCGGGGACAAACGGGGACCTACCGGGTTTTGATGCTCAGTCTTTTCCTCCCCACCCCAACAGAAGACTCAGTTTCCCCATCTTGACCCCATTGCAAGAGGGAAATCTTCCCCTCCATGCCCCTCCGCTGTTCCACTCCCGGCTTTGCCCACCCAATCCCAGTTCTGCCTGGCCTCCACTTGTCTTCACAAACCCCCAATTCCCTACCCATCCTAGTGATGCCCAGCCCACAATGTCCCTCCCCATTAAGGACTTCCCTCACTAGCCACGCCCACAAAGACGCCCCATCTCTCCAGTCTTGGCCGGGTCCTCATCTTAGAGCAGGGACAGCCCCCATCACAGCCAGGCTCTAACCCTTGTCAGCGCTGTCTCCATCCCAGTCCCCAGTCGGAGAACAGGCTCCTCCCCATTCCCAACGTTTCTGCTTTACTCTCAGTGCTGGCCCCGCCTTATCCCAGAAAAGGCCCCGCCTTATCCTAGGGAAAGCTCCACCCCCGTCCTGGCCCAATCCCATCACAGAGAAGGCCCCGCCCCATCTCTCAGCCTCATTCCGCGGTTGAGGCGGGTCCCTAGCTCAGGCCCCGCCCCATCAGTACAGGCCCCGCCCCGTCCGCTCGCCGGCCCCGCCCAGTCCGACTTCCCAGACTCGGGAGACTGCGGCGGGACGCGGGGCGTCATGGCGGCTTCGGAGCGCCGCGCCTTCGCTCACAAAATCAACAGGTAGCGAGTGCGGCCGCGGACACTATCGTTCCGGGCAGGATGGGCGGGGGCGAGGGCGAGTGTTGGGGGCTGGCGAGGAGCGGTAGCGGGGGCGTGCCGGGCTCCCCGAGGACTTCCCGGAGGAGGAAGCGCATCCTGAGTCGGTGCGGGCAGGCTCCCCGGAGCGCCGGGCTGCATCCCGACCCTCCTGCTACTCTCCAGTCCTTCCCTCGCAGGCCGGAGGAAATTCGCAGCCCCTCCCCCGCCTAGGGTCCCAGAACCCAGCTGTCTGGGAAGAAGAGGGAGCTGCCAGAGCTGGAGGACAGCTGGGGACATCCCCCCTCAGTCTCCTGCCTCAGCCTCTCCCCGCACCGCCTGGGCGCAGGAGGGGGGGGGACGAGGGGACTGGGGACTGAACCAGCTGGTGGGCAGACGGTGGAGGGAGACAGGCAACAGATGCTCGGGGATCCTTTCCCCTGGCCACTGGTGATTGGGAGACAGCTTGGAAGAAGGCTTAAAACTGG
The DNA here is from genome assembly GCA_004026605.1 of Ondatra zibethicus. Lineage (NCBI taxonomy): Eukaryota > Metazoa > Chordata > Mammalia > Rodentia > Cricetidae > Ondatra > Ondatra zibethicus. Next base: position 36,611 of record PVIU01010769.1, on the reverse strand, counting down.
GGCGGGTTCGTAATCATCTCTGGAATCCGATCCATTGACCACCCTTAGGTGGGAAAAGCCGCTTGTGGGTCCCACACTAATGGAAACACAAGAAGTAGCCCCTCTCTTGGGTTTGCCATGGTGGGACAAGCAGGTGCCAGATAGTTTTGACAGTGATATGGTGGAGCTCTATAAGACAGGAAGCAGGTGGGGAGGCTGGCGGGGGCGGCTCATCAGCTATGTGGGAGGGGCTGGTGCGCTCCAGCACCCACCTAAAGGATGGAAAAGATCGCTGGTCCATCATCCAGGAAAGAAGCAAGTGCAAAGGCCCTGAGGCCACAGAGGGAGCTGATAGGAATAGATTTTAGAGAGTCTTGCAGACCAGAAGGAGGACTTTGACTTTGACCCCAGGTGAAGTGAGAGCCATAGAGAATTCTGGATAGGGGAGGGATGTGACCTGGAGCAGAGCAATTGGACAGTTTTCTGTTCTCATAGTACCATGTGTTTCTTGTCTCTTAAGTCCCTATCCCTTGAGTAATTGTTTTGGTTCAAGTGAGAAAGATGGGTGTTGTCTAGGAGAATAGGAGCTGTGGAGCCCAGGGTAAGATCAGAAAATGATCCTGTGGTCCTAATGCACTTTGGGGAAGTGTCCCAAGACTTCCCAAGAAGTTTGGTAGGTAGATGGTTTTGCATGCAGTCCTGACCCTGTATTCGCCTATCCTTTGAGTTTACCCACAAATTCCCAGATGAACCCTAACATCAGGGAACTGGGTGGAGCCTTGGTTATACTTGGTTGTGTTTTGCTTGTTTGAGACAGGCTCTCATGTAGCCCACACTGACCTCAGAGTCACTATGTAGCCAAGACTGGTCTTGAACTCCTGGCTTTCCTCCCCAGTGCTAGGTTTACAGGCATGCACTACACACACAGTTTCAGTGGTGCTGGGGCCAGAATACAGTGCTTTCTGCATGCCAGGCAAGTGCTCTAACAGCAGAGCCACATCTCCAGCACCCTGCTTTGTGCTTGCTTTCCTTTTGAGAAAGGTTCTTGCCCTCTTCTAACTAGCCCAGAACTGACCATGTAGCCCAAGATGGCTTGAAAGTTCCAGCAATCATCCTACCTCTCAGCTTTCTGAGAACTAGGATGACCACATGAGGCACTGTGCATGTTTAACTTTTATATATATATGTATATTCATTTACTTACTTCGTGTGTACTTGTGTATGCCTGGGGCGGGGGCGGGGGCGAGGTCAGCAGACAGCCTGCAGGAGTCTGTTTGGTCCTTTCACTGTATAGATGCCAGGGATCAAGCTGAGGTCATCAGGCTTGGCAACAAGGGCTTTTGCTCACTGAGCCATCTTGCCACCCTCACCTTGGTTTTTGAGGCAGAGCCTCTTAGTGGGTCCTGAAGCTCACAGATTCAGCAAGGCTGGTTGACCAGCAAGCTCTGGTATGTCTGCCTCTATCTCCAGCTGCAGGACCCCAAGATGATGCAGGCACTTACTGAATCGTCCCCCAGCTCTTCTGTTTTGTTCTGTTTTGTGAGACAGGGTTCCGTTCTGTGTCTAGGCTGGTCTTGAACTGGCAGCAAGGCTCCTGCTTCAGTCTCCCACTCTCAAGTGTGGGGATTACACAATCACACCTGCCTCTATTGTCTCTCTCAGTCAGATTCCAGGAGTGGATGTGGCCTCTTTCTACATCCTGGACTTCTGTCACTATGAACCATGTGTGTGTGTGTGTGTGTGTGTGTGTAGATGTGAAGTCAGCTCATGCCCCTCACATGTTCCACAGCTCATGTATGGAGTCAGAGAACAGATTTCAGGAGTCCTTTTTCTACTATGTGGGTTCCTGGGATTGAACTCCGCTCATCAGGCTTGGCAGCAAGTCACCACTGAGCCAGCCTCCCTCCATCTTACTGTTTGAGGCAGGGTTGCTCACTGGGATCTGGAGCTCCAGCTAAGCTGGTTGGTTAGGGAGCCCCAGGGGTCCTCTTGTCTCTGTTCCCACAGTGCTGGGGGCTGTGGATCTGAGTGTGGGTTCTCAGCTTGGGCAGCAGGCACTGTCCCCGGTAGCTGCCTCAACCATTGCAATGAGGGGTGTCATTGTAGTGTCTCTGAGTGTCTGTGTCTCTGTAGTGAAGAGAGTTTTCTAGGTGCTGATATCTTTGCTGAGTCAAAGAAAGAGAGAGAGAGAAATGTGTTCTCCTAGGATGCCTGAACCAATCAGATTTGTGAGGAGGAATGTAGAGGAGGTTTAGCGTGTGTTAACCATGGAAGTTAGGAGGGTTGAGAGTGCAAACCTAGCCTGGGTTACACAGTGAGATTGGGGCCAGCCTGGGCTACATGAGACCCTGTTTCAAAATGTTGGGGGGCCAGAAAGATAACTCAGTCAATAAACAGCCATGCAAGCATGAGGACCTACGTTCAATCCCTAACATCCATGTAAAAGCCAGATGTGGTAGAACACCATAGCCCCAGCTCTGGGACGATGGAGAATGGTTGGCTCCCAGGAGCTCACTGACCAGCAACCTATCCCAATGGAGAGATTCTTTCTCAGGAAGTAAGATGGATGGTACCAGAAGAGGACATAAGAAGCTGACCTCTGGCCTCCATCTGTATACACGTGCACACCCCTTCTACCCATTACTGCCTAGTAATGGGGCATAAGGCCATCGTAGTAATTTGGGACATGTACAAAGTAACAAAGCAGCAGTTCCCATGACTGGGGCTGCAAACCCACCGTTTTCCAAGGCCAAGGGCTGTGTCTCATCCTGTCCCCTCCTCCCCAACCCCTGTGCCTTTCTCCAGCCGAAGACTACCTCAGATGGGGGCGTAGCCTCCATCCCCATCCTTGCATCTTTTAAAAATACTAATCCTGGAACCCTGCGTGCCCCAGGCTTCAGGGGATTCTGCTTTGAGGTTTTGAATCTGAGCACAAACTCTTCATTTTCATTTTCATTTCACGGGGCCTGGAGAGATGGCTCAGGGGTTAAAAGGGTCCAGGTTTGGTTCCCAGCACCCACATGGTGGCTCACAGTCAGCTATAACTCCAGTTCCAGGGAATCTGACACCTGCCCTCTTCTAACCCCTGAGGGTTACACACATACATGCAGGCAAAACACTCATGCACATAAAATAAATAATAAACCTAAGTTTAATTTTGTTGCTGCAGGTAAGAGGTTTGCCACCAAGCCTGACATCCTGAATTTGGTCCAATAGTGGGAGGAGGAAAACAACTCCCATGAATTGTCTTTGACTTTTATATATACACTGGCTAGTTGGCTTTTTCTTGGTTTTGTTTTGCTGTAGCATGACTCAGTGATGGAGCCCCTGCCTAGAATCCACCAGTGAGGGGCTAGGGTGTGGCTCAGTGTTGGAACCCCGGCATAGAATCCCCCAGTGAGGGGCTGAGGGCATGGTTCCGCTGGGGCATTTTCTAGCATGCAGGAGGCCAGAAGTCATCCTCAGCACTACAAAACAAAAGAAACATTATTGAACACCTAGAATCAGCACGACCTCCTCCAAGGCTGGGATTCCAGTGCAGCAGGCCTGGCATCTGGCTGTTCTTTCTGAGCTGAGGGTCCTGTTGGCCTCCACCCTGGCAGCCTCATCCTAGACTCCCTGAGAACATACACTTACAGAATACTCATTGGCCCCTCTGAGGTCAGGGTAATTGTGAACAGGGAAACTGAGGCTGGGCAGAGCTTCACAGACAGGATGGAATGGGTTCCTGCTCCGAGTGCAGTGCCGGATTGGTGTTTGAAGAACCCAGGAAAGATGGAGGGATAGTGTCTTCCTCTAGACATTGATGGGTCTAAGAAGGGAGGTGATGGGGAGGAAACTGTCACTCCCTCACGTCTGGCACAGTGACATTTCCCTGTCTGATGTAGGAAGGGACTATGGCACAGAGACCAGCAGCTTTTATTTATCTGTTTATTTATTCTTGCAGTGCTTGCAATACTGGGAATGGAACCCAGGGCCTGCCACACCAGCAGGGCCAGCCCTCCACCACTGTGCTACTCCCAGCCCCTTGTTGTTTTTAATTAGTTTACATGCTTGGCACCCCACCCGAAGTAAGGGGACAGCCTTTGGGAGTCAGCTCCCTCCTGCCATGTGAGTCTTGGGGTCTGAGCCCAGGTGGTCATGGACTTTTACCTGCTGAGCCATCTCACAGGTCTCGCTCTCTCTCTTTTTAAAGCTCATTGTGTTTCTATTTTTCCTTTTATCACCCAGGTTCTCTCTTACATATAAGCCCGCCCCCCTCATTCCCGAGTTTTCTTGTTCTCATACTCCTGTTCCATCTTCCCAGGACAGTGGCTGCCGAGGTCCGGAAGCAGGTGTCCCGCGAACGCAGCGGCTCACCCCACTCCAGCCGACGCTCCAGTAGCTCCCTGGGGGTGAGTCCCTGCCCTGTGGCTGGCAGCAGTGGGCACACCCTCCTCTGATGCTGCTTGCACCATCTGCATTTAGTGGCCAGGGAGGAGGGAGTCCTTGTCCTTCCCACATCTGTGCAAATGCAGGGTCGTGTGTTCTAAGGGTGGTCTGGGGGTGATACTGGCTTCCTGAACCACCCAGATGGGGCCCCAGACTGGGGGCTGGAAGAGACTTCCTGCCACAGGGGGAAGAGGTGGGGCCTCAGGAATTGTCTCTGGCCATTCCTTCTACCATTAGAGTCTTTCCAGACGCCAGGGTGTGATTTCCTTCCTGGAGTCCCTGGAGGGAGGGGGCAGGGCTCTGGCCAAGCTGCTATGGAAAGTCTGAGCTCGCGGGCTCCCGTCGACCCTCAGAGGCTCTCACCACCCTCTCCTGCAGTCTAAAGTCAACTGTGAGCATACTCCCCGCCTGTCACCAGTGGGAGCCATGGCTACTGTACTTCAATCAGGTCCCTCTGACGGAGGTCATGGAACCCCTGGATTTCGAGGATGTGCTTCTGAGCCGGCCACCTGACGTTGAGCCCGGTCCCCTCAGGGACTTGGTAGAGTTTCCAGCGGATGACTTAGAACTACTGAAGCAGCCCCGAGAATGTCGGACCACAGAGTCTGGGGTCCCCGAAGATGGGTGCGTTCTGCACACACAGACACCCCACTCCCTCTTCCAAAGTCTCGTACTCCAACTTCAACTCCAGGCCCTGGATGCCTGTGTGGCCTTGGGCAAATTACTCTCCTTCTCTGACCCTCCATTTCGGCATCTTTGATTTAAAAAAAAAATGTTTGTGGCTGTGGTGTGTGTGTGTGTGTGTGTGTGTGTGTGTGTGTGTGTGTGTGTGTGATAGGTAAGTGTGCAGGCTCATGCATGCACCTATGCAGAGGCTAGAGGTGAACTTCAGGAATCTTCCTTTTTCATTCTCCACCTGATGTATTGAGGCAGGGCTTCTCACTTGAATCCAGGGGTCTCCAAGTTGGCTAGTCTTTCCAGCCAGCTTGCTCTAGGGGTGCCCTGCTTTGTCTCTTGAGTCTGGGGTTTGGGTGGACCACCATGCTCACCCACTGTTGTTGCATGGGTGCTGGGGATCTGAACCCCAGTCTTTATGCTTGTGTGGCAAGCACTATACCTGCCCAGCATCTCTCCAGCGGCATTTTCTTTTTCACTTCTTTTTTTATTAATTTATTTTTTTATGTGCATTGTTGTTTTGCCTACATGCATGTCTGTGTGAGGGTGTCAGATCCCTTGGAACTGGAGTTACAGATATATAGACAATTGAGAGCTGCCATGTGGGTTCTGGGAATTGAACCTGGATCCTCCGGAAGAGCAGCAGTCCTCTGAGCCATCTCTCCAGGCCCCCCCACCGCCTTTTTACTTTTTAAGGATTTATTAATTTTACTCATATGGGTGTTTCGCCTGCATGTATGTCTGTGCATCATCTGTGTGCCTGGTGCCCATGGAGATCAAAAGAGGGCGTCGGATCCTCTGGAACTGGAGTTACAAATGATTATGAGTCACCATGTGGGTGCTACAGACTGAACTGGGGTCCCCTGCAAGAGCAGCCTGTGTTCTTAATTGCTGAGCATTTCTGCAGCCTTTGTGTTTTGAGGCAGGGTCTCATGTAGCCCAGGCCAGGACCTGAACATGTGGTTCTTCTGAATCTGTTTCCTCATTGCTGTGATCCCAGGTGTGCAGATCATGCCTGGTCTACACAGTGCTGAAAACGGACCCCAGGGCGTGGTGGTCTACGTAGTGCCGAGGATGGACCCCACGGCTTGGTGTACAGGAAGCTGGTTCCTACCACTAAGCTGCATCCTTAGCCTGCTGTTAGTAAGACAGAATCTCACACTGTGTCCCAGCCTGGTTTGTAACTCAGAGAAATTCCCCTGCCTTAGCCTCCCAAGCATTGGTACCAACAGTCCTTTTCTCCTAGGCCTTTGGAAATGTTCCCTGCCTCTGTTTACCCTCGTTGTCTTTTGCTGTAGAAAGTTGGACGCCCAGGTGAGAGCTGCGGTGACGATGTACTCAGAGGACTGGGTCATTGTGCGCAGAAGGTGCGTCCGGCCCAGAGTGTTCATGGGAAGGGAAGGAGGGCTGAAGGGCTGCAGTTTGTGGTTGGCCCCTCTGTTTAGCCACCCACTATACCATCCAAGAGCAGCTGAACTTCTTTAGTAAAAAGGGGCCCTGGTAGTTGTCATGTGACTTCACATGTATCAGTGTATCAGAGTCCCCAGCTCCGCCACCTGATTGGCCCTGCCCCACCCTCCTGCTAGGTACCAGCACCTGAGTACAGCGTATAGTCCTGTCACTATGGAGACACAGCGAGAGCGACAGAAAGGCCTCACTTGCCAGGTCTTCGAGCAGGATACCTCTGGGGACGAAAGGATGGGTCCTGAGGACACGGTGAGGACCACTGGCTGGGAAAACTGAGGGTTTGGACTCAGGAAAATGCCCTGTTAGCCTTGATCCTAATGAGTGAAATAGACCCCAGGGCTGAAAAGTCATGATCCCGCCCATTTATCAAGTACTTGCTGTTTGTATACCAAAGGCTTGCCGCTTGTGCTCCGTTCATCCAGTGACTCGGGGCCACAACCCTTATTCCTCTTCACGGGCAGAGAAACTGAGGAGAGCAAAGTTATTAATGCTTATATTTTGTTGGTCAGCATTTACTGAACACCTACTGTATACCAATAATCATTTGTTCTTACTAGTAGGCTTCCATGGTTGTTGTTAGAGGTGGTTGGGGAGGTGTGGATTTAGCTCAGTGCTTGTGCAAAGCCAAGGCATGGGTTTCGTCCTTAGCCGGGGTAGGGGGCCAGGGAGGGAAATGAAAAATAAATAAGAAAACTAGAGGCAAGGGGAAACCGAGGCTCATAGACAGGTCGGAGAATCAAGGTCGCAGAGATGAACTAGATTGGAGTCAGAGCTGTAAAACAGCTGACCTGGTGATTGGAGGGTCCTAGGTCAGCCAATCACCTGGAGGAAAGAACTCTCCTTTCCCTAGCAACAGTGACCAAAGTCCCAGGAAAGGCTCTGATTGGTCCAGCCCAGGGGTGGCCTTCCCTTAGAGCTAATCCCAGGGGCTAGCCAGTGTGGCCAGTTTGAGTTTAGCCCAAAGACAAACCATTAAGTGTGCTCCAATTGGCCAGAAAAGGGTCACCTGTGGGATGTGGTGGCCTCCCACATCAGTGATAAAGAGCTCCTTACAAAGAAGTATTTCTAGAAGTTTCTGGAGAGGCCACCCAGGCCCCCAAGTGACCCTTGGAGCGGTGACCCCACCTTGGCTTATCCCTCAGCTTCTCTCCCATGTGGATTAGATGGAGAGCAGGGGCATACAGTTGGTGCTCAGTGCGTGCACATTTTCACCTGCAGGACGGTTCCCAGCACTGCCCAGGCTCTCCAGAGGACACCCCTCGAAGCAGTGGGGCCTCTGGCATCTTCAGCCTGAGGAACCTGGCCTCAGACTCACTCCTGCCCGCACTGCTTGAGCGGGCAGCCCCCGAGGATGTGGACCGGCGCAATGAAGCCCTCAGGCGGCAGCACCGGGCCCCTGCCCTGCTCACCTTGTACCCCGCACCTGATGAGGTGAGTGCCAGGGCTCACTGCCCTCCCCAGACCAGAGTCTAACCACCTGACTGGGTCCCTGTGTATCCAGCCAATATTTACCGGCCGCCTGCTATATACCCACCTTCAGCTCATGACATTATTTGGTTCTTGTCTGACCGTCATTTATTGAGCACTAAGTGCTTATCTCTACATTTATTTAACCAATATCCATTGTATGCCTACTGTATACTTCTCTATTTAATTAACCAGTGTGCTTACCACCTATTGTATGTGTCTCTATATGGCTAGCCATTTTATTTGGCACCTAGTAAATACCATTACGTTTTGTTTAATCATTTATTGAGAGCTGGCCGTATATTCAGCCAATACTTGCAGGGTATGTAGCGAATAGAGATATCCTTGGCTAGCATGGGGTTATTGGTATAAATACCAACATTTTTGAAGTTTAAAATATGTAAGTCAGAAATGCTTTCAAGCAGGGTGGTGGTGGTGCACTCCTTTAATCCCAGCACTCAGAAGGCAGAGGCAGGCAGATCTCTGTGAGTCCAAGGCCAGCCTGGTTTACAGAGTGAGTTCCAGGACAGCGAGGGCTACACAGAGAAACCCTGTCTCGAAAACAAACAAACAAACAGTGCATTCAAGCTTGGCATGGTGTTCCATGCTTATAATCCCAGAGCTTGGGAGGTGAGGGTAGAAGGATCAGACATTCAAGGTCAACCTTGGCTATGAATTCCAGGCCAACGAGGACTGCATAAAACCATGTCTCAGAATAAAGCAAAGAAGATGTGCAGCACAGCCATCTTACCGAGTGTTAGATGTGCTCAGAATGCCCACATTAGCCGAACGCTGGGCAAAGCCCTGAGGTGGAAAGCCCTGTGGTTTTTTTTTAATATTTATTTATTTATTATGTATACAACATTCCTTCCATGTATGCTTGCATGCCAGAAGAGGGCACCAGATCTCATTATAGATGGCTGTGAGCCACCATGTGGTTGCTAGGAATTGAACTCAGGACCTCTGGAAGAGCAGTCAATGCTCTTAACCTCTGAGCCATCTCTCCAGCCCGAAAGCCCTGTTTTATACTAAAGCGTTGACTCTCGTGTGGTGTTGTGTGGGTAATACATTCACAACCCTCGCCAAGTCACAGAGATGGAAACCCAACTGCTAAACTCAGAGACTTTGTACTCGTCTGTCTGTCCGTCTAGCATTTACTGAGTGCTTTCTTTATACACTATATCTACCCAAACAGAATCTGTTGGCACCTCCTGTATATCTCTGAACAGAATGGACCAGCATGCTATGTGATTGATAGTGGGATATGGCTGGGTTAGAAGGAGAGGAGGCATTCCAGGCTGGGAAACACCATGTGGAAAGGCTCAGAGGCAAGGCCAGAAAGTTCCATCAGGCTTGGAGCATGGGGGACTGGAGCCAGGATTGGTGCGGCTCATCTCAGGCCAGGCATTCTAGAACCTTCCTGAAGAATCCATCCCAGACATCCCCTCTCTCCCACAGGATGAAGCTGTAGAACGCTGCAGCCTCCCAGAGCCACCCCGAGAGCACTTTGGACAGCGGATTCTGGTCAAGTGTCTGTCACTCAAGTGAGTCAGAGGGCAGCCAAGATGGGTTTCCCTGTAAGGACACCATGGGCTTTTCCTTCCCCTCTCTGAAGGCACACATGCCTAAACATGCTTCCTCTATGTCAGTACATGCCACACACACACACACACACACACCCCACACCCATACACACACACACCACCCCCCACCCCACCCCACCCCCACACCTC
>PVIU01010769.1:0-26759 GCA_004026605.1 Ondatra zibethicus | reverse complement strand
GAGTGTTGAATGACTACCTGAGCCAACAGCTTCATTCCTAACTTTGGAGTGTGGAGCCGAGGACCAGAATGGAACTTCTGTTTCCTGCTCTGATCTAGACAGAAATAGGGTCCAGGAGGGGCAGGACAAGGCTCTGAGTGCACTTCCTGCTCTGTTCCATTCCCACGCTCTTCTTGCTGCTCCTGGGAGCCCAGAGCCAGGCTCCACCTCTCCACTCTGTGTCTTAGTAGGAGGGTGGACAGGCCATAGCCAGACCCTCCCTTGTTTGTTTTGGATTTTTTTGGTTTTTTTTTTGTTTTTTTTTTTTTGGTTTTTCAAGACAGAGTTCTCTGTTTCTCTGTGTATCCGCCCTAACTGTCCTTCAAACTAGCTCTTGTAGACCAGGCTGGCCTCGAACTCACAGAGATCCATTTGCTTCTGCTTCTCCACTGCTGGGATTAAAGATGTGCACCACCACCGCCCAGCCAGACCCTTGTTTTTACAAATGTCAAGATCTCAAGCAGGATACCCATGCTGTTCTGTGCCTCGGTTTCCCCATCTACACTCACATCACAGGGGAGGGGGAAGGTCTAATGAGTTCATACATGCACAGAGCTGCCTAAAATAGTAGGAAGTCTCATGTTCCCATAAAAGCCCACAGGGGGCTGGGGCGTACCTCAGCAGGTAGAATGCTGGTCAAGCGTGCGTGAAGCCCTGGCTTCTGTTCACAGCACTGCAGAGACAGGGTGTGATGGTGCAGGCCTGTCATCCAGCATTTGAGAGACAGAGACAGGAGAATTGGGAATTTGAGGTCTTCTCTGGAAACAGAGGAGTTGAAAGCCAACCTGGGCTAAATCAGACCCTGTCCCAAAAGGGGAAGAAAAAAAGAAGAAGAGGAAGAAGAGGGCAGAGTGTGTGGGTGACAGCTGTCACAGAGCAGAGTGGTTCCCATTTACCCGCAGGTTTGAGATTGAAATTGAACCCATCTTTGGCACCTTGGCCCTGTATGATGTACGGGAGAAAAAGAAGGTAGGCACCCCTCCCCCTTGCTCCCTTCTCCCTCCTCCCCAGGTATCTCCCCTGTCCCTCCTCCTCCTCCTCCTCCTCCTCTTCCTTGGTGGGGAGCTGTGGAGCAGTGTCTCCCACTAGCTACCTCTCATGTCCCCAGATTTCAGAAAACTTCTACTTTGACCTAAACTCAGACTCCGTAAAGGGACTGCTCCGGGCCCATGGCACCCACCCAGCCATCTCCACCTTGGCACGCTCCGCCATCTTCTCTGTAACCTACCCGTCTCCTGACATCTTCCTGGTTGTCAAGGTGCCCACTGGGGTCCCGCAAGGGGGTGGTTTAACCTGATTGGAACCAGAGGTTCAGTGGGATAGACTGTGATTCCAGCACTTGGAGGCAGGGGGATTGTGAGTTTGAACCAGATTAGACTGCTTATAGAAACTTTGTCTTAAAAACACACAGAACAGTTTCGTCTGCCTTTTGGATGGGGCAGGAAAGGTGCTAATGTATTCTGGGATTTCTTTCAGTAAAGGTTAGATCAGTTAGGTAACAGCAATGAAACAAATTATCAGCTCTTCAAGATGAAGGTTGCAATGGGGATACTGAGGCACAGAGCATGTAAGAACCTTGCCTAGGGTCCCACAACTCTTGAGGTGTCTAGGATTGGAGTTCTGTCCTGTCATTCAGAGTCAGGCTTCAGTGTGGACTGACAAGAATGTAGCGTGTGTGATGACATATGCCCGTGTGATGGTGTATGCCCGTGTGATGGCGTGTGCCCGTGTGATGGCGTGTACCTGTGTGTGATGGCGTGTGCCCGTGTGATGGCATGTGCCCGTGTGATGGCGTGTGCCCCTGTGATGGCGTGTGCCCCTGTGATGGCATGTACCAGTGTGGAATGAACCAAGTGATGAACAGACGCTTGAAAGAAATCCCACACTAGCTCAGAAATGAGAAATAGATAGTTATTTATTTAGGGGTAAACTCACAAATCAGAATCCTCTGCTTGACTGGTTGGATCCCGCAATCCAAACGAGCAGCCGGCAGAAAGGAGGAAGGAATCCTCTGCCTGAGATAGACACCGGTTAGAATCTCCAGCAAGCCACTGCCACGTGGCAATACACAGATTAATGAAGATAGGTTAAACTAATATGTAAGAGTTAGCCAATAAGAAGTTAGAGCTAATGGCCAAGCAGTGTTTTAATTAGTACAGTTTCTGTGTGGTTATTTCATGGGGCTAAGCTAGCTGGGCAGCCAGGACGAACAAGCAGGCCCTCCTGTGTGGTGGTGTGTGCCCGTGTGATGGCGTGTGCCCGTGTGATGGCGTATACCTGTGTGTGATGGCATATGTCTGTTAAGCCCAGCTGCCAGGGAGGTTGGGGCTTGCTTATGCTGTGACAAGCACCATGGCCAACAACAACTTGGGGAGAAAATGATTTATTTCAGATTATACTTCTTGGGTCACACTCCATTGTGAAGGGAAGTCAGGACAGGATCTCAAGGCAGGAACCTGGAGTCAGAAACTGAAGCAGAGGCCATGCAGGGGTGCTGCTTGCTTCCTGGCTTGCTCTTTCTGACTCCACAACCTGCCTTCTTATACAACCCGGGGCCACCTGCCCAGAGAGGCACCACCCACAGTGATGCCCCCCACATCAATCAAGAAAATGCCTCAGACTGGCCTACAGGCCAATCTCTGAGGGGAGGTGTTTTCTCCATTGAAATTCTATCCTTCCAGAAAACCCTGGCAGGTGTCAAGATGACAAAAAGCCAGCCAGAACACAGGAGGATTGCAAATCTGAATCCAGCCCATGAGACTCAATTTCAAAATAAAAGTGGAAAAGGGCGTGGCTCAGCAGTAGTGTTTTCCTAGAATCCTTCAGTGAGGGCCTGGGGACGTGGCTCAGTGGTAAAGTATGTACCCAGTGTTTGGGAGGCCCTGGTTTCCACTATCCCCAGTATAAGAGAGATAAAGAGATGCTGGTGGCACACGCCTCTAATCCCAGCACTCAGGAGGCAGAGGCAGGTGGATCTTAGTGAATTTGAGGCCAGCCTGCTCTACAGAACAAGTTCCAGGACAACCAGGGCTCTACAGTGTGAACTTGTCTCAAAACAAGAGAAATGGGGGCTGGGGGGCTGGAGAGATGTTTTAGCAATTGAGCACCCACTGTTTTTGCTGAAGACCTTTGTTCAATTTCCAGCACCCATGCTGGGTGGATACAGTGCCCTCTTCTGGCCACCATGGACACTGCACTTACACTCAGACACGTGCATAATTAAAAATAAATTTTGTTAAGAAAGTGAAAAAAAGCTGAGCGTAGAGGTGTGCACCTTTAATCCCAGCCCTGGGAGGGCAGAGACTGGTGAATCTCTGTGAGTTCAAAGCCCTATGTAGAGAATTTCGGGACAGCCAGAGCTACATAGTGAGATCCTGGATGGGGGTGGAGGGAGGGGGAATTAAAGAAAATATCCACAGTTTAAGGTGGGATGGAGTGAAGGGATTGAGACACATCTGAAAATGAGCTCCTGGCCAGCAGCATGCTAGAAGTCAGTACTGAGGACAGTGGGAGCCATGGCTGCTGTCAGTATGGGCAGGAGAATAGTGGTTCAGGCTTGCTAGGATGCAGGAGTCCTGGGTTCATTCTCAGTCTTGAATGAAGTATCTGTGGGTCACCGAGGGTCCAGAAGACTGGAAGGGGACTAAGGAGTCCCTGGCGGGGTCCTTCTGTCCTGCAGCTGGAAAAGGTGCTTCAGCAGGGGGACATCAGTGAGTGCTGCGAGCCCTACATGGTGATGAAGGAGGCAGACACAGCGAAGGTAGGTGTGGGTGAGATGGACAGGGTGGGAGGGTAGGTTTTGAGGGTGCGGCACAGGGAGGGACACTGAGCTGTGGGTGCATCTCCCCACAGAATAAAGAGAAGCTGGAGAGGCTGCGCCTGGCTGCTGAGCAGTTCTGCACCAGGCTTGGCCGCTACCGCATGCCCTTCGCCTGGACGGCTGTGCACCTAGCCAACATCGTGAGCAGTGTTGGGCCTCAAGACCGGGATTCCGACTCCGAGGGCGGTGAGGACGCGCGCCGTTTGCTATCTCAGCGTCATTACACCCGTCTCCCTTCCTCTGCCACCATCACCCTTCTGTCTCATTCTTGCACCCTCCACCCCCGCCATCATGCCCGTCTCTCCTAGAGCGCAGACCTACCTGGGCAGAACGCCGCCGTCGGGGGCCGCAGGATCGAGGCTGTACTGGGGATGATGCCTGCAGCTTCTCCAGCTTCCGCCCGGCCACTTTAACTGTCACCAACTTCTTTAAACAGGTGACCTTGGTATAGGACCGGGGCCTGGGAGGAAGGAAACACAGGGATTCTTACCCTGAGGCCCCATTCATCTTGGGGACTTTCAACCCCTTGCCTTGGGGAACCTCTAACTGGCAGGAGGCAGAACGTCTCAGTGATGAGGACCTTTTCAAGTTTCTGGCGGACATGCGGCGACCATCGTCCCTGCTGAGGCGTTTGCGACCTGTGACTGGTACGTGAGTGACACCCTATAAAGAAGAGCTGTTGCTCACATGGTCATTCACCAGACCATCCTGGGGTACTGGGGACTAACCCCGGGGGCCCGGAGAAACAGTGGAAGGAACTGGGCAGTTGAATTTTGCTCCTAATGAGTGCAGCCCCCAGAGGACACCAGAGGACAGGCAGAGTCCCAGCATAAGTGCCCCCACTTTGGAGACTGAGACAGGTAAAAACCAAGTTCTTTCTCCCCAGCTCAGCTCAAGATCGACATCTCCCCAGCACCCGAGAACTTACACTTCTGCCTGTCACCTGAATTACTGCATGTCAAGCCCTATCCAGACCCCAGGGGGAGGCCCACCAAGGAGGTCCTGGAGTTTCCTGCGAGGGAAGTTTATGCCCCCCATACCTGCTACAGGTACAGTCTCCGGGCCGGTGGGGCCCCCATTCGTGTGTGCACGCGCCCATATTTATCCCTCTCTATTGTGTGGGGGGTGCTCGGGTGTATTTGGGTGAATGTCCGCATGTGTTTGGAGTCCAGACTACAGTCTTGGGTGATGTTCTTCAGGAGTTATCGACCTGGTTTTAGGAGCTTTTTATAACATCATATTTATTCATTTTATTTGTTGGGGGCAGGGAGGTGCAGCACACAGTGTGAGCGTGGAGGTCAGGGATAACTTGCGGAATCAGTTGATTTCCACCGTGTGCTTTTCAGACTGGAACTCATGTTGCCAGGCTGCAATGACACCTTTATCCTCTGAGCCATCTCGGTATCCCTACCTTTTTTCTCTAACATTTGTTATTACTTGATGTGGGATGTCCTTCTGTATATGTGTTGCTTTTCTTGGTTGATGAATAAAGTTGTTTTGGCCAATGGCTCAGGCTCCTTATTAACTAACTCTTACATCTTAAATTAACCCATTTCTATTATTTTGTATTTTACCACGAGGCTCATAATTTGTTACCTCTTGCTTCTTGGGCAGCTACATGGCACCTGCCTCCTTTGGCAGGTACATGTTATCTCTTTGCCTCTGCCTACTCTCTGTATATATCTCTGTTTGGATTTCCCGCCTGACTTTACTCTGCTAAGCCATTGGCCAAAACAGCTTCTTTCTTAACCAATGGTAATAAGTCACAGCACACAGCGGGGAATTGAATCCCACATCGTCTCCCCTTTGCTGTCTAATTAAAAAAGGAAGGTTTTCACTTTAACAAAAGAGGCATCAAGCAAGAATTACAGATACAATATTTAGTCTATTTGTACAAGGCAAAAATTAAAGAAAATATTCTATTATCTAGCTTATCTTTGTGAGTTTAAAGTTTCATATTTAATTTATCTTTTATCATAACTAAGGAAAACTATCTGTCTTCAACTCCTCAAAGACCCCTTAAATATATATCAGCAGACCTTAAATATGTATCAGTAGACCAAGATTCATACCAATGCAAAGTATTCATCTCTATATCAATTACTATTATTATTTGTTGAGACAGGGTCTCACTGTGTAGCCCTGGTAGACCTGGATTCACAGAGATTGTCTACCTCTGCCTCCCAAGTCCTGCAGTTAAAAGTGTGTACTACCATGCACGCCTGGATTTTATTCTTTTTAATTCTCTCTCTCTCTCTCTCTCTCTCTCTCTCTCTCTCTCTCTCTCTCCTCTGTGTATGCCTGTCTGTGTCTGTGTGGGAATGTGCACCTCTATGTGGGAATGCTCACCTGTGTGTGGGTACAGACAACTCCATGTGAGAACACGCACCTGTGTGTGGGTACAGGCACACCTGCATGTGGGGTGCTGAGGCGACCAGGGACTTTGGATCCCCTGGAGTTGGAGTTTCAGGTGGCTGTGAGCCTGGCGAGTGATGAGTGTAGACAGGCCTCTGCGAGAGCAATATGTGCTCTTAACCAGAGCCTACTCTCCAGCTCCCAACATTTTTATTCTCAGGCAGGGTCTCTCATAGCTTGGAACTTTACGGGTAGGATAGGCTGGCTAGGGATCCACCTGTCTCTGCCTCTCCATGAACTCCTGATCTTCCTGCCATTGCCTTCCCGTTGCTGAGATGACAAGTGTTCACCACTACACTGGTGGTTGTATTTGGGATCCAGGGTGTTGTGCATACTGGGCAGGTGTCAACTAAGCCCCCCAACCCCCATTCTTGCAGACACAGGCATAGGCACTCAGCATAGATAGCCTCTGTTCTGTTTTATTGTGGGGTGTGTGGGCATAAAGGAACTCATGTACTTTCTCCAGCCCTCTTCCACGGGGCTCTGTCTTCTGCCTTCCATCCCGCCTGCTTGCTTCTGTCTCCGGTCTGTTTCAGGAATCCGGGCGCACTGGCCAAGCCCAGCTGGCGGGCAGCTCTGTCTGCCCTGCTCAGGAGCCTCGTGTATCGCATTCAATGTTCCTAGTGGTATGACTGGTTCTCGATGGCCTCCAGACGGTCTCAGGCCGGAAGGGCTGCTGTGTGGAGTCTAGGGAGGGAGACAGCTCAGTCACGGCCGGGCCGGTGTCGGGGAACCCCTTCAGTGGACCTAGGCACCACCCACCCTGACACCCCAAATGGAAGTCCTCCACCAGACTCACCTCTCCTGGATCTGTCGCAGCCGCCCTTGCTGCTCTGCTATCTCCTGCCGCTGTCGCTGCACATGGCCCGTGAGCGCCCATAAAAGGTGGCTCTGTTTATCGGCTCGAGCCTGTGGAGTAGCATAGGGACCTCAGCTGGGGCTGGGGGTTACCTCCCATCTCCTGATCACTGCCAGACCTCTCTGTTTCAGTCCATATGACCCAGCAAATGTGTAAGACCCTTTGTAAAGTGTATCTCAGAGAGGGCTTGTTTTCTCAATACATGGCACTAGATACCTTGGTAAGAAGCATTTATCGAGCACTATTGTGTTCATTGCCTGAATTTTGAGGCTCTAGCTTTGCTCTGAAATGACTATTACTCTTATTTTAAAATTTATTTTTTCTAGTATGTGCACATGCATAGCACAAATGTAGAAATCAGAGGACAGCTTTTGGGAATGGCCTCTTTCCTTCCACCATGTGGACTGTAGCATGGAGTCCAGGTCATTGGGCTGGGCAGCACGGCCTTCACCTGCTGAGCTACCTTGCCAGTCCCATTATTCACTCACTCATTTTGAGGCAGGGCCTCACTTAGCACAAGCCTAATTTGGGTGTCTGTCTGGTCAGAGGCCACCTGGGACTCCTGACCATCCCGCCCTGGGGAGCCACATTGCTGGGGTTGCAGGTGTGTGCCTCCACACCCAGCTATCCCTCTTTTGTTCGTTTTGACACAGGGTGTCACCATGTGACCCAGGCTGGCCTCTGTGTAGACAAGACTGGCTTTAAACTTCTGTTCCTCCAGCCCCTGCCTGCAGGGTTCTGGGGTCATGGGCAAGCACCACCATGCCTGGTCCTTGACCTTACTTGCAAATGGGAAAACTGAGTCCCAGAAGGTCACTGACGGTAGAACCCCTCTAGCTCAGGGTTCAGATGCAACTTCTGATTGGGAAGCAGGGGTGTACCCCCCTCAGACCTCGGAGCCCCTTACCTTTAAGGTCTCAAATTCTTGGTGGGCTTGGCCCAGCCAGGCGCCTTTCAGCTGGACTTGTAGTCTCCGTACAGTGTCCCGTAGAGCTCGCTGGGCCTGGCCCACTTCTCTCAGTGATAGGGCTGTGGCCTCTGCTCGAAGGTGCAGTACATCCTCTTCAGCCTGCTCAGCAGATGGCATCAGTGAGGTCACTAGTCCAGGTTTGTTCACGGAGCACTTGATCACTTTTCCTCTATTATGAGCTAACCAGGATAGTGGGACACCCTCAACTTAACTTTTCCTCAGCCTCTTACACCCCAACTACACCCCAGCTCCGGTGCCCACCTGAATCTCCGACAAGCTGGTGCGAAGCTCCTGTGTTGCATCCCGGCCTTGACTGACCTCTGTTCCCAGGAGTCCCAGGGCTCTGTCAAAGAGGCCCAGGCTGCGCCCAGCTTCTGTCAGACGCGCCTCTGTGGCTCTGTACACGCCGTTGAGGGCCTGGCCTAGCTGTAAAGCCCCATGAAAGAGCAGGGTCAGCTCTTCATATTGAGCTGGCTCTGGACCACCCAGAGGAGATGCTGGGGCAGGTCGCACTGCTGTTGTTAAGGCCCACAGAAGGCAGAGAGTGAGCACAGCCATGGCTGACGGTCTGGGGGTGTGGTTCCTATGCCACTGTGGGCCGCCACCTTTTATTCCCACTGACTGCCATTGACCACCCCCACCTCCTGGTCAATGGTTAGCCAGCCACGGTTGCACAAGGGCCTGGCAGGGTGCAGCCATTGCATCAGGCTGATGGCGAAGCAGGCCACGCTGATATCACGCTGGCTAGAACTCAGGGCCAGCTGTGGCAGGGGGTAGGGGGTGGAGGAGGGACTCAGGCCCTAGATCTCAGCACCAGGGGCACCATGACTGCAGCATGCCTTGTCCCTCAGTTTCCCACCTAAGCCCAAGCTTGGCTTCCCTGAACCATGGCTCTCTACACTCTGGTGTTTGGCCCTGCCTGCTCTGGGCCACCCAGAGGGGCCTTTGGAGCAGGCTGGAGTCTCATGACTGTCAGCCATTTACATGGACTCCAGGCCCTGTGTGTCACCTGGTTTCCTTGTCTCCTTCTTGCAAGGGGTCACTGTGAGTGTGGCTGCCTGCTTTGGGGTGCAAGAGTGACATGACACCCCCTCCTGAGGTTATGAAGCCTGACCTCTGACCCTATCTGTGCTCGGTGCTAATTTTAAGTTCCTAGAAGACTCAGGGCAAGTACTGCTCCTCATTTTCCACCTAGGGGGTTGCACATATGGTAAATACACATTTGTTGAGCGCCTACTGTGTGCTCAGCAAACAGTCATTGATTGCAAATAGAAAGTTAGTAAGTAAATCAGGTGTGGTGGCTCACATCCTTCCAGCACTTAGGAGGTTGAGGCAGGAGGAATTGGGTTCAAGGCCAGCCTGGGCTACAGAACTAGACCCTCTCTCAAGAAAAGAAGGGCTGAGGGAAGCTTAGAGATGGAAGGCTTGCTGGGTATGCGCCAGGCCCTTCTTCCCATTCCCCAGCAGCACAGAACATGGTCATGGAGTTGCTCATACTGAGTGTTTGGAGTGGAGCTGGCATCTAAACGGTGCCACAGAGGTGTGTGTGGCGACTGTCACTGAGTTATTGGTTGTTGGTATTGTGTTACAAAGGCTGAACTGGCAGGCCAGATGCCCCATTATACAGATAGAGCAACCTGAGGCCTACAGGTTGGGGGCTGTGCAGTTATAATTGGGTACAGGAGGCAGGACCAGGCCTCCAGCGCCTGAGAGACAGACTCTGTGCAATGCCAGTGGCTCAGCAAGGTGCTGGTGAGGTGAGGAGGGCAGCCATGCCTCCTGGTCATCTGGACCACCGTTTTTTTTTTTTTTTTCATTAGATTTTTAAAAAATACCAATCCAAGTTCCAAGTTCCCACTCCCTCCCCTTCTCCTGTTCCTTTCACACACCCACTCACCCCACCCCCACCCCAGTCCTCAGAGAGGGTAAGGCACATTGCTGAGTGGAAGGTCCAAGGACCCTCCCAGCTCCCTTGGCTTTTCTAGCCAGACAGCAGGAAACTGCGGGTAGGCTCCCCCAAAACCCAAACTCATCCAGTGGCCGCTACAAACTAATAGCCCCGCCCCGCCCCCAAACCCGCCTATCCTACTGGACCGCCTTTTGGAAAGGTTTATTCTATTGTTTTAGTCATATGTGTTTGGGGACAGGGTCTGAGCACAGGTGCCCAAAGAGGCATCAGGTCCCCCCTGGAGCTGCCTGATGTGGGTGCTGGGGACTGAGTTTGGATCCTCTCACAGAGCAGTTTTAACTGCTGAGCCACTTCTTCAGCACCCTCAGTCCTCAGGATCTGGAGCTGGGGCTCAGCTGGAGTGCTCGCCTAGCTCACACAAAGCCTGCATTCTGCCCCTGTCCTGGGTAACTCCAAGAATGCTGGCACATGCCTGTCATCCCGGCACTTTGGAGGTAGAAATAGGAAGTCAAGAGTTTAAAATCATCCTGAGCTAAGTAGGAAACCAAATCTGCCCTGGGCTACATGAAACCCTGTCTCAAATGCTTACTGCTGCTGTTGTTTGTGGGTTTTTTTCTGAGACAAGATCTCCTGTGTAGCTTTGGCTGGCCTAGAGCTTGCTGTGTAGACCTTGAATTCAAATTTAAAAGACCAAAAACCCCCTGGCTCTCAGTGCCCATGTGTGCCTGGCCTTGTACCTCCCTCAGTCTAGATGTGTACATCAAGAGGTTTCATCAGCTGGCAGTGGAGGCGCACACCTCTAATCCCAGCACTTGTTAGGCAGAGGCAGGTGGATCTCTGTGAGTTCAAGGCCAGCCTGATCTACAAAGCGAGTTCCAGAACAGCCAGGGCTGTTGCACAAAGAAACCCTGTCTCAAAAAACAAAGCAAAACACCACCAACAAGGAGGTTTCGTTTATCCATGACCCTTGTGATGCCTGGGTCACAGCCCATTCTGTCCTAAGTGCACCTACTTCATGATTCATGACCCTCTTTCCCATGCTGAGTCCCCAGCTCTCTTTTTCAGGAACCTGCTCTTCGTATACCCACACAGCCTCAATTTCAGCAGTCGCCAGGGCTCTGTGCGCAACCTGGCCGTGCGGATCCAGTACATGGCAGGCGAGGACCAGAGCCAGGCCTTGCCGGTCAGTGCAGTGACCCTGCCCTGGAGGGAAGGAGATGGAGCAGGTGTAGGTTGTCCCCAGTGAGTCCCTCATGTTCCACCTCCCACAGGTCATCTTCGGGAAATCCAGCAGTAGCGAATTCACCCGAGAAGCCTTTACACCAGTGGTCTATCATAACAAGTATGCAGGGTTGGGTGTCCCTGGGGGACTCTGAGGCGGTCAGGGTGGCCGTCTGTAGGGAGAACATGAAGGGAGCAGGAAGAGTGGAGCCTTAAGTTTTGGTATCAAATGGGGTAAGTTGAGGCAGGAAGTCATCCTCTAAGATTCCCACTCCCTAGCTGGCCCCAGCCCCTGGCTCTGTCTTACCAGGTGTCCTGAATTTTACGAGGAATTCAAGCTGCGACTTCCCGCCTGTGTGACCGAGAACCATCACCTCTTTTTTACCTTCTACCACGTCAGCTGCCAGCCCCGGCCAGGAACAGCCCTGGAGACGCCTGTGGGCTTCACCGTGAGCCACTGTTACTTCACAGCTTCCTCCCCTGACCCTGGCCCCCCAGCCACACCCAACCCTCATCCATTCATCTTCTCCCCAGTGGATCCCTCTGCTACAACATGGCCGCCTGAGAACTGGTCCCTTCTGCCTGCCTGTGTCCGTGGACCAGCCTCCACCCAGCTATTCAGTCCTGACGCCGGATGTAGGTGCCTGTGCCCCCAACACTGATGCCTCCATTGCCCTCCAGCTCTCAGCCTTGCTAGCCTCAGTGGGCCCCTGTGGGTCCCCTGTGCCTCCTGCCACTCCAACAGAATGTCTCTGTGGGCTGCTGCATCCCCCATGCCTCTTCCTTACTGCACTAGCCCTCTCCTCTCTCTGTCCCCAAGCCTCTCTGTTCCATTAACAGCCTTCCCTTTGTGATTAAAAAAAAAAAAATTGCTCCAGGTCGTAGTGGTGCAGGCCTTTAATCCCAGCACTCAGGAGGCAGAGGTAGGGGGGATCTTTGTGAGTTCAAGGCCAGCCTGGTCTACAGAGCAAGTTCCAGAACAGGCTCCAAAGCTACAAAGAGAAACTCCTTCTTGAACCCCCCCCAAATACATACACACAAACACACACACACACACACACATTTGTTATTTTGGGAGTGTGACCCATGTACCATGGGAAGTGTGTGAAAGTCAGAGAATAACGAATAACTCTAGGATCTGTTCTGTCTACGATGCAGGTCCCAGGGGTTAGACGCAGGTTATTAGACTTATTAGGTGGTCAGAGTCTCTACCTACTGGAACATCTTGCTGGCCCTGAGGTTTTGTTTTATTTTTAAGACAAGGTCACACACAGCCCAAGCAGGCCTGGAATTCTGTGTAGCTGAGGATAACCTTGAACTCCTGACCCTTGCTTCTGTCTCCCAAGTGTTGGGATGACCGGCGTGTATGACCAGGCCTGGCGTCGTTTCCATCACCTGCATCAACCCCTCTCCCGTCTACTGTCTACTAGCTAACGAACAAGTCTGATGGCTTCAAGTTCCCCCCTACGTGCTATTCCTAGGCCGTTGCCTTTTCTAGTTAATGTTCACTCCGAACATAGCCCCCATTTTCTGTGGGTTTCCAGCCTGCCATTAGGGCTCTCCTTAGGGTACCCTGCCGCTCACTCAGGCTGGGCTACTTTCTGGCCATGATGTCGCAATGGCCAGGGCCATGGCCTGGCCTTGTGGCCTGATGCATGTGGGAGGGTGAGCCTTGCCCACCCCACCTCTCCCTCCCACAGGTGGCGCTGCCGGGCATGCGCTGGGTGGACGGTCACAAGGGTGTGTTCAGTGTGGAGCTAACAGCTGTGTCTTCCGTGCACCCCCAGGTACAGAGTGGGATGAGAGCCCCTCCCGCTTACCCTGGGATTGAGCAAGATTTACTTGCAACTGGCTGGTAAAGGTCTGGCCTCCAGCCACTGGACATGACTTTAGTCCATCTGACCCAGACTGCTGACTCTGATGAGGGGGCGGAGCCCGCCCCCCCTCCGCTCCCTCTCCCCACCACCCCTACCCCACCCTACCCCCCTCTCTCTGCTCATTCCATGTCCTTCTCTCTCCTTAGGACCCCCCCACCTCACCCTACCCCCCTCTCTGCTCATTCCATGTCCTTCCCTCTCCTTAGGACCCCCACTTGGATAAGTTCTTCACTTTGGTACACGTTCTAGAAGAAGGGACCTTTCCATTCCGGCTCAAGGAGACAGTGCTGAGTGAGGCCACTGTGGAGCAGGAGCTGCGAGCCAGCTTGGCAGCCCTGCGCCTTGCCAGCCCAGAGCCCCTTGTGGCCTTTTCCCACCACGTTCTAGACAAGCTTGTCCACCTGGTTGTGCGGCCACCAATCATTGGGGGCCAGATAGGTGAGCCACTGTGGTCTCAGGCCTGTTTCTGGAAAAGCACTCCCCTTCTTCCCCAACCCTGAGTTTCTTCCTATAGTTCATCTGTTTCTCTGGATCCCCAGAGCACAGGACCCCAGTGCAGGGCCTTTAAGATCCTGATGGGCTTTTCCACCCTAGGTACCGTTCCCTCCTCTGGAGGCTTTGGGCTGTGGAGATTGACCTTTGCTCTGTCCGACAGTGAACCTGGGCCGAGGGGCCTTTGAAGCTATGGCCCATGTAGCTAGCCTTGTGCACCGGAGCCTGGAGGCCGTTCAAGATCCCCGTGGTCACTGCCCACTGCTGGCTGCCTACGTCCACTATGCCTTTCGCCTCCCTGGCGGTGACCTCAGCCTGCCGGGCGGTGAGTGTTGACGGAGAATGCTGGGCCACAGGAATTGTTGGTGAGAACTGCACACTAAGCAGAAGAAAATGGCCATTTGCAAAGGCCCCAGGGCCTCACAGCCTCGCTTGGGTGACTTACAAGGTAGACACCAGCTGACCCACTTTGCTCTGGCCTCAGGGCAGGGCTCTACACGCTCGACTGACAACTGGTTCCGCCCTTCAGCGAGATGCTGAGAACAGGGGCTTAAGAAAGGCTGCCTGGTTGAGTGTCATTCTATTGCCTAGACGCTCTGTGGTCCTGGCCTTTGCCTCTCTAAGCCTGCTTTCCCATTTATCTATCTATCCATCTATCTATCTGATCTATTGTCTGTCTATCTATCTTTCTATCTATCTATCTTCTATCTTTCTATCTATCATCTGTCTGTCTGTCTGTCTATTTTGGAGACAATTTCTCTTTGTAGTTTTGACTCTCCTGGAACTCACTTTGTAGACCAGGTTGGCCTTGAACTCACAGAGATCCGCCTGCCTCTGCCTCCCAAGTGCTGGGATTAAAGCCGTGTGCCACCACCACCCATCTTCACGTTTTTAAGTGGGGCGATAGTAGGGTTCACTCCACAAGGACACGGGTAGTCACAGATACAGCGATCTTGCAAAGCTCTTTCAGCAGTGAGCATTCACTGAGACTGGCTTTGGGGGTTCTGAGAATGTACTTTAGTGCCATACCTGAGGCAGTAGGCTTGAACCCCAGCACCAGAAAGAAAAGTGGTGAGGGGGAGACAGAGGGAGAAAGGGAAGGAAAGAAGGAGCGGGAGAGGACTTGGGCTGAGGTAAGCTCCTGATAGCCTAAGTGTTCAGCCTGCACAAGACCTTGGGTTTCATCCCCAGCACTGAAAGAGAAGTTAGTGCATAATGAAGAGTGGCTATGAACACATGGGCACTAGGCTCTGTTCCCAGTGTTCTTTCTGCCCCGAGTTGCTATGAAGCAGTAACCATGTTCAACTCCATGTCACAGGGAGAACATGGAAAGTCAGAAGGAAGCCATTTCACCCAGGGCTGCAATTTGGGAAGAGACTGGGTTCATCCTGACATTTTTCCTCTCTCCTCAGGGGTCCCTCCAGGAACTGTACAGGCTGCCACGCTGGCCCGCGGCTCTGGCCGTCCCACCAGCCTCTACCTGACACGTTCTAAGAGCATCAGCAGCAGCAACCCTGACCTGGCTGTGGTCCCCGGCTCTGTGGACGATGAGGTGTCTCGCATCCTAGCCACCAAGGTAGGGCAAGGGAGCGCCTGAAACCTCCAGCCTTAAGGACCTAGCTGCAGGCTCGGTGGGTGGGTGAAGAATCTCCATGCTGATGGAGGAAGGAAAACCAGATGTCACTGTTGAGGAGAAGGCTGTATCCCAGCTCTGTGGCCAGGCTGAGGCGCTCACAGCTGCAGGGCTGTTCTGAGGGTTCTGCCTACTGCTCAATTGACTGGAGAATGGGGAAAAGGGCTTGGCCTGACTCAACAAAGAGCATAATGTACGTGGTTCAGCAGGTGCATGTACACATGCAGCCTGTGCACACTAATACAAGGTGCATGCATACATGCAGCCTATGCACACTAATGCAAAGGCATGTACACATGCAGCCTGTGTACATTAATACAAAGGTGTGTGTACACATGCAGCCTGTGCACACTAATACAAAGGTATGTGTACACATGCAGCCTGTGCACACTAATACAAAGGTGTGTGTACACATGTAGCCTGTGCACACTAATACAAAGGTGTGTATACACATGCAGCCTGTGCACACTAATACAAAGGTGTGTGTGCACATGCAGCCTGTGCACACTAATTTGAAGGTGTGTGTACACATGCAGCCTGTGCACACTGATTTGAAGGTGTGTGTACACGTGCAACCTGTGTACACGTGCAACCTGTGTACACTAATGTGAAGGTGTGTATATGTGTGTCCCTTGTACATATATGCATGGATGCGCATATATATAGCCTGTGTTGCACACATACATTGATATATATGCACACACTGCAATACACATATACCCCATGCACAAGTGTATGTGGACAGACCCCATGTGTACATACATACATGAGTACATATGTACATGCTCTCCATGCTCATATCTACATGGGTTCAAATGCATGTGCACTCCAGGCAGTTACATACTACATGAACACATGCACACTGCACATTTCCCAGGTATGTGCATGGCACATGTACTCTAGGACAGTGTCCACACTTGGTCTCCCATACATCCTTCCCTGTGCTCGGCCTGGGACATCATCCCTTCTCTATCTTCAGGGCGTGGATCGCTCACACTCCTGGGTGAATTCTGCTTACGCTCCGGGAGGCAGCAAGGCTGTGCTGCGGCGGGTGCCCCCGTACTGTGGGGCTGACCCCAGACAGGTGCCCTCTCTATCTGCCCCCACATGTGTGTCACCTTTGCATGAGTTCCTCCCACCTTCCCGGCTGCAGTGAACTAATCCCTGAGGACAGGACTTTGTCGGGGCTGTGGTAGTCTTGTTATATAGCTCTCTGGTCAGCATGATGAGCCTCGTGCTGCCGCTTAGGCCTCTGCATGGTCGGGGGTGTGGCTGAGCGCAGAGTTCATAGCAGGCATGAGGTTCTGGGTTCCATCCCCAGTACCACCAAGAAGTAAAATTAAGATTAAGAAGCAAGACTGGGTGGTGGTGGTGCACGCCTTTGATCCCAGCACTTGGGAGGCAGAGGCAGGTGGATCTCCATGAGCTTAAGGCCAGCCTGCTCTACATGGTGAGTTGGAGACCATCCAGGGCAGCACAGTGAGACCCTGTCTTAACAGATAAAGAAAAAACATTGAGAAAAACATAGATCCTAGCCCCAACAGAGGTGTGCAAATGGACATAAAGCATGTGTAAATCTACCGACTACAGCTTCACTACCTGCATGGATGTCCCCTACTCTTTAACCCATTTCTGCTTTCGGGACTCCTAACCATCTCCTTGGCATAGATAACCGTATGAGGGTGAAGTAGTGCTGGACCCCTATAGTTCCCCATCTGTTTTCATTCAGGGGTTTCCCCAATTTAGCTGCTTCCTAGGGACCTGGTATGGGGAGGGGCTTTACCTGCAGTAGGCCTGGGCTCCTTTCCCCCTTGACTCAGGCCTTGCCCTGTGCCCAGCTGATTGGCTGCCTCTCTGAGTCTTTCAATTTTTGAGATGAAGATAACACACCAAATTTTCAGGTGCCTGCCTGTAATTCCAACTCTTGGGAAGTAGAGGCAGGAGTACAAAGTTGCCCTGGGCTACATGAAAGTTTCAAAGCAGCCTATGCTACATTAGATCTCATCTCAACAAAACCAACAAGAAAAGACTCTTAGCAAAGTGCTCAGCAACATGGTCTCAAGCATGGCAGAGGGTCGGGCCCAGTGGGTCTCCCAAGCTACAGCAGACATCCCAGAAATAGATGCCCACCAAACAGGTGAGCATGTTCAGAAGTGCTAGCACAGATGCTTCAGCAGGCTGGAGCCGGGGCTCAGCAAGTGAAGCACTAGCCTAGCACGCACACAGGCCTGGGTCCCATCCCTAGGACCACATACACCACGCACGGTGGTGCACACCTGTAAACCTAGCCTTTGGAGATGGAGGCAGGAGGATCACTAGTCTAAAGTCATCCTTGGCTACATAACAAGTTTGAGGCCCTGTCCCAAAAAAAAATGCTGCGCTGAAGTTCAGTGGTAAGGCACGTGCTCAGCCAACTCACCCCCGTCATTAAAAATATATGTTAGATTTATTCATTTATGTGTATGGGTGTTTTTCCAAGTGTTATGTGTATGTCTATGCTGCACCTACCTGGTGCCCTCAGAAATCAAGAGAAGGCTTCAGCTCCCCTGGGCCTGGAGTTACAGACAGTTGTGAGTCACCATGTGGGTGCTGGGATCAAGCACAGGTCCTCTGCAAGAGCAGCCAATGCCCTTAACTGCTGAGCCATCTCTAGTCCCGTCCCTAGCATTATTAATCAGAGTCGTCCTCAACTTCCTGAAAGGTTAGTTAGGCCTTGAGGAGCCAAGAGGAGGTGACCAGGTAGTAACAGGGTAGTGTTCCATGCAGGAAGTGATCTTCATAGTGTGTGGTCTGGCTCAGGCATGTGAAGTGAGCAGTGCATGATGGGCCATGTCAGCTACAGGGCACTTACGTGCCAGTGGCAGAGCCAGCTCCAGCACTGACCCTTTTCTCCTGACCAGAAAACCAGGCAAGGAGAGCGAAACTTGGACCATGATACCCATTTCACAGAGGGGCATACTGAGGCCCTGGGAGGCCCTGAGCAAGGCTGGAGCAGGAGGCCAGGCCTGTAGTCCTGGCAGGTACTGTCTTTGCTGTCTTACCTTCCTTCCTTTTCTTCTCTCTCCACACCTCCATGTTCACAAACTCTACCTGGTGATCAAGGCCTTCCATTTAACTCTTGACCTTATCCTCGGTCCTCTGTCCCTCTTGCCTCTCCTCCAGTCATGCATTCCTTTCCCCTGTCTGCAGTGGCACCATGGCCAGCCTTTGTGTCTGCACCCTCCCCGCACTAGGGGAGTCATCGCCTACATCACCCACGCCATCACCTCATCTTCATTGTTAGTCCTGACTCCATCCTTCGCAGGGCACCCCCTTTTCTTTTGTTTTTGTTCTTTTCCCTGAGTGCAGGGCGTGGAGCCCAGGGCCTTGCCCATACGGAGACAAGCGCTCCACTACTGGGTCAAATCCCAACCCTTATTTTTGTTGTTTGTTGTTTGTTTTGTGCTTTGTGGAGTGTTGTTTAGTTTGGTTGTTGCACTTTCAGACAAATTCTTGCTATGCAGCCCATGATGGCCTGGAAGTCACTCTGTTCCTGCCTCCTGAGCGATGGGAGGACAGATGTACCCCACCATGTCCAGCTCCCTCTTTTCTCAACACGCCTGATTTCAGCTGCTCCTTCACCTGCCCTTACCCACCCTGTCCCATGTACTTCCACAACACCCTGGCCATGCCCAGTGTTCTCGCTCTACCTACAAACCATTCACTCACGCCTGTGTCCCTTCCCCATCAGCCTCACAGCCTACATGGCACTGCCCATTGCCTCCGTCCGTCTTCTGTTGCTGGAACAAAGTGCTCAAGACGAGGTCTTTATAAGGAGTAGCTGCTGAGCAGGGGTGGTGCACGCCTTTAATCCCAGCACTTACTCGGGAGGCAGAGGCAGGGGGATCTCTGTGAGCTCGAGACCAGCCTGATCTACAGAGCGAGTTCCAGGACAGCCAGGGCTACAGAGAGAAACCCTATCTTGAAAAACAAACAAGTAAAGAGTAACTAGTTAATTTATATCTCCAGATGCTAAGTGAGCTTCCGAGCACAGGCCCCTCGTGCTGGATTGTGTGGCGAAGGGTAGCCATGGTGACAGAGGCAGTGAGCTAACTTGGGTCTCTCCCTTCTGTGCCCCCACTTTCTCAGTCCTCCCTGTTTCTCTCCCTCTTCCCTTTCTCTTCCTTTTCTCTTTCCCCCTCTCCCTCCCTCCCTCCCTCTCTTCTTTCCTTCTTTTCCTTTCTCATTCTTTTATTGTGAGACAAGGTCCCCCTTGAGTTGGAGCTCACAATCCTCCTGCCTCAGTGTCCTCAGCTCTAGGATTATAGATGTATTCCATCTTGCCTGCCTTTCTCTTTCTCTTCTTCTATTATTACTATTAATAGTAATAATAATTACTATTATTCCACTAATAGTAATGTAGGGGTCCCACCCTCATAGCCTTACCTAATGCTAGTCACCTGCTAAGGTTCCACCACCAAATGCCATCAACATGGCCAGCCTGGGCTACATGAGACCCTGTCTCAAGAAAACTAAACACAAAATCTCTAGCACATGGAAGTTTCTGGCAATGTTTTCAAACCCTAAGTTCCTCCTCTGTTCATGCGACCAGGACCCCTCTCTCTTTACCCGTGCCCACAAGGACCCATCCTTCCTCCATCCATGTAAGCCTCACCTGTTTCCCATCCACATCACTAACTCTCTCTGCCACCCTGCTCTCCATCCCATCCATCCCAGGCCGCCGACCGCAGCTCTAGCCGTGCCTCCTCTTACCTCGAGGCCTCCTCCTC
Source organism: Ondatra zibethicus (assembly GCA_004026605.1). NCBI lineage: Eukaryota > Metazoa > Chordata > Mammalia > Rodentia > Cricetidae > Ondatra > Ondatra zibethicus. Next base: position 6,755 of record PVIU01010769.1, on the reverse strand, counting down.
GGCCCTGCCAGCCCCTCAGCCAAGACACACTGTGCAGAAGGTAGAGGGGGTAGTCGGGTGGCTGATCTGAGGTCTACCCCACTGCCCCACAGCAAGGGTCCAGTGCTCCTCCCCACATCCAGAGCCCAGCCAGGGCTGGAGTATCTTTCATCCCACCCTGCATGGCCTCCTGCTGCTCTGACCCCCAACCAGGCTTCGGGCTACATCCCCCAAGTCATGCCTTGCTAAGGGGTGTGGGAGGGTGTCACGTGGCCCTTGGTGACCCTAGCTCTGTCCACAGTTGCTGCACGAGGAGCTGGCCCTGCAGTGGGTGGTGAGTGGCAGTGCGGTCCGTGAGGTGGCCCTACAGCACGCCTGGTTCTTCTTCCAGCTCATGGTGAGGACGCCCGATCCAGGGAGACCGCTGAGAACAAGTGCCTCGCAACTGCGCTTGAGAACCCTAGGGAAAGGCCTTGGGGCTCTTCCGTAACGAGGGTTGGAGGTCACCTTGACAGTGACCCCCTTCTTGAGAGAGGATTTCTCAACCCAGAGATGGGGCCTCCTTCCTCCAAAAAATGCTAAGCACTGAGAGTCAGGCTTGCCAACCCCCAGATTCCTTCAAGTGGGTCTTTGTGTCCTCTTCCCCAGGGCCTCTTGGCCCTGACCTCCCCCGAAATCCTCCAAGACAGAGTCCTGAATTCCTCAAAGTCAGCCCCTCAGAGGCTGGGAAGAAGGTTCAATTAGAGCAAAATGCTTGCCATACACACATGAAGACCAGTGTTAGATCAGGAGAACACATCTAGAAAGGAAAGGACTGGGCCTGGCGGAAGCCTGTAATCCCTGCGCTGGGACATGGAGGCAGAAGGGTCCCTGGGACTTGTTGACCAGCCAGCCTAGCCAATCAGGGTGCTCCAGCCTCAGTGAGACCCGCCCCAAACAGGATCCTAAGCTCTACCATTGGTCCCACCTGTTTCTCAGACCCTTCCCACTGCTACCCACTAAGGGCCCCCCCCCCCCCGTGTCACTTCCTCAGGTCCCGCTCACAGCCTTCAGGCTGCATCTGTTGGGGTCAGGACCCCTTAAGCCCACTGGTTTTTGGGGGGGGTTGTTTTGTTTTGGATTTATTTATTTTATGTATATGGTGCTCTATCTGCATGTACACTTGCATGCCAGAAGAAGGCATCAGATCCCATTATAAATGGCTGTGAACCACCATGTGGTTGCTGGGAATTGAACTCAGAACCTCTGGAGGAGCTGCCAATGCTCTTAACTGCTGAGCCATCTCTCCAGCCCACAGCCCACTGTTCTCAATGCTAAAGTTCCGTGCCTTCTGTCAAGCCCAGACCACCCTTCAGCCACCACTACTTGATTTAGAGCCTCTGATGTTCCCCTTTCTTGCCTGTAGTGCTTCACCTGTCAGTCCAGCACCCCAGTTTCTCTCAAGCCCCAGCCATGTATATTAAGCCCCTCCCACAGCCTTGGGGACCCTCCCATATGACCGAGCCCTGCCCACAACCTTTCAAGTTACACCCTGCCCACTCACCTCACCCCCAGGTAAAAAGCATGGAACTACACTTGCTCTTGAGCCAGCGACTGGACACTCCCCGCAAGCTGCGCTTCCCTGGACGCTTCCTGGATGACATCGCGGCCCTGGTGGCTTCTGTGGGCCTGGAAGTCATCACCAGGGTCCATAAGGTGAGGAGGGACTCAGGACCTCTTAGAGGAAAGTGACCAGGTGGACAGACCAGTACTGTGGTCAGAGATGCAGTGTGGCACATGCAGCTGTGCGTGGTCTCATATATATATAGTTTTGTTTTTCTTTTTCAAGACAGGGTTTCTCAGTAGCTTTGCAACCACTCCTAGAACTTGCTAAGTAGACCAGGCTGGCCTTGAACTCACAGAGTTCCACCTGCCTCTGCCTCCCGAGTGCTGGGATTAAAGGCATGTGCCACCACCGCCCAGCCATGGTCTCTTCCTTGAGCACCTATGGTATACATAGCCCCAGCTGGATGTAGAGACACAGCAGTAAACAAAACTGATCAAGTCCCTGCCCTCACAAAGCAGTTTTAGAGGAAAAGCTGGAAGGTGAGATGGATAAGGCCAGAGGGCCACAGGCAGGAGGAATGGCAGTGCCAGGGTCCAGAGACGGGGAGAGGCATCGAAGGAGAACAGAGTTGGTGAGGACACAGTGGCAGGGTGGGGAGGGGCCAGACGGGCGGACGGCACATCCTGTGGCCCTCAGCTTAGCGCCAGCATGCTGTAGGGACGTAATAAGTGGGTGCTGCTATTCTGAGACCTGACGGCCACCGAGGCCCCAGGGTCCCCGTCCAGTGCCCACAGGAATTAGGCAAACAGCAGTCATGCTCGCAGTATTCCTGCGGGAGCATTTAATGATCTCCTTCTGCATGAGTCCAGTTGGATCATATTTAATCTCACTGACAAGGAAACTGAGGCAGATAGCGACAGAATAGCATAACCTAGTGCCATGCTACTGGGAAGAACGAGTAAAGGATATGAGTCCAAGTCACCCTCTTCTGTGGGGGTGTATGGGGCCAGAGAGAATGTTTCCCTCAGGCAGAAACACCCATTGCACTACTCCATCTAACCCATGCTCTGCAGAAATGTCTCCTAATTATTATTTTTATTTAAAAAAATTAAGCTGGACAATGGTGCGCACGCTTTCAATCCTAGCGCTCAGGAGGCAGAGGCCGCCTGGTCTACAGAGAGTTCCAGGACAGCCAGGGCCACACAGAGAAACCATGTCTTGGAAAGAGAAAAAAAATTATCTTAAATTTTATGTGAATGAGTGTTTGGCTTGTGCACCATGTGTGCCCTTGGAGGCCAGAAGGGCTTTGGATTCCCTGGTACAGGAGTTCTAGATGGTTGTGAGCAGCCATGTGGGTGCCGAGACTCAGACCCAGGACCACGGAGCCATCTCTCCAGCCCATATCCCGATTGTTTAAAATTACATTTGTTTATCTATTGTGTTTGTGTGGGTTTGTGAAACACAGTGCATGTGAGAAAGTTAGGAGACAATCTGGGAGGCAGCTCTCCTTCCACCACGACGTCAAACTCCAGACATCAGGCTTGGCAGCCAACTTGCCAGCCCATCTCTCCTGATGCGCTTTGATTTTTACCACAGAGTCTCATTGTGTAGCCCAGACTGGCTTGGAACTTGCTGTGTAGCTTCAAACTCAAAGAGAAGCACCTGCCTCCCCGGTGCTGAGGTTCAGTTCATGTGCCACCGTGGTCGGCTTTCCTGGTTTTTAAGAAGAAATGTCACTTGGGGACGATAGGAACATTCAGGTTGGGAAATGCCGCCTGTTGCACAGTCCCCGTGACCTCTAGGTTGATGCAGAGGTCCCAGTCTGGTGTCCCTGGAGCAGTCCCAAGCGCTGACAGCAGTGTCGTTGGTGATGGGCACTGCTCTTTCATTCATTCCTTTGGCATGTAACGAGCTCGAGTTGTATCTGGCTCCATATTTAAGGCGCCCCAGCCAGGTGTGGTGGTGCACATCTGTGCGAGAGGTTGAGGCAGGAAAATCACATGCTTGAAGCTAGCCTGGGCTATGTATTTAGCTTATGACTTCTCCCCTAAGACTGTTAGACTAGCACCCAGGACCATATGTTTCTTTCTCAGAATTGGCACACAGTAGATGCCCAATAGATGCTCATTAAATGATTACTGATGGTGTACCATTAGAGCACATTCATTTGCTGGACTACAGTGGTAAGCATTTAAACAGAACTAAAGTGTTTCTCTGAACATAAGTAGGCTACGGGGCTACGTTTGGTTCACGGCCTCCCAGTTCACCAAGGGTCTCAAGCAATGAAAGATGGTACTTCACCTCTCTAATCTCATTGACCAGAATATGGTCACATGACTGTCAGCTGCAAGGGAGCCTGGGAAATGCATTCTGTTGCACTCTGAAATCTGGATGTAGAGAGTGGATTATCCAACTATGGGTAGGAGAAGAAAGAAAAATGTATTGTGGGGCTGGTGTGACATAGTGACATCTGACCCCAAGCTGGGGTGTGGAGGCTGGTAGATCTCTGTACTTGATCCCAGCCTGGAGTGTGGAGGCTGGTAGATCTCTGTGCTTGATCCCAGCTCTGGGGTGTGGAGGCTGGTAGATCTCTGCACTTGAGACCAGCCTGGTTTACAGTGAGCTAGGTCAGCTAGGCCGCATCATGAGACCCTGTCTCAGATAATAAAAAATAAAGTACAATGAGTGTTGTGAGTGGCTCAAAGAGGGGGAGGAAGTCAGGGATGAAGACCTGAGAGTTAAGGAAGTCATGCAGAGGTGAGCCAGGCTGGGCACTGTCAATATGGACTGAGAGGTCCCGTGTCCCCAGGACATGGAGCTGGCTGAACGCCTCAACGCTAGCCTGGCCTTCTTCCTCAGTGACCTCCTGTCCATAGCAGATCGAGGCTACATCTTCAGCCTGGTACGAGCTCACTACAAGCAGGTAGGTGTGCATGATGGAAGACATGGAGGGTGGCAGATGGTATCGTGGGACCCATGGTGAGGGATGTGGAGGCAGAAGATGGCATTGTAGGACCCATGGAGTCTAAAAGCAGGAGGATGGTGATTTCACCCCTGCACCCTTTCTTGCAGGTGGCCACTCGACTGCAGTCTGCCCCCAATCCAACTGCACTGCTGACCCTTCGAATGGACTTCACCCGCATCCTGTGTAGCCATGAGCACTATGTGACCCTTAACCTCCCCTGCAGCCCCCTGTCGCCCCCAGCTTCCCCCTCCCCCTCGGTGTCCTCCACTACTTCCCAGGTAGGTGGGTCTCCTCCTCCTCCCCGCTTTCCCCTTAAGTGGCACACATTCAACCTGTCTTCTGCATGTCTGTTCACTTCCTTGTGGTACACTGCCCTCGCACACCCTTGACCTTTGACTCTTCACCTCTGAGTCTTCACCCTGACTTCTCAGATTTCCTAGCAAAAATGACTCCTTCTGATCCACAGTCCAGTCCTTGGACTTGCATTCAGTCTGCTTTTCCTCAGCCTTTTAAGTTTTGACTCCATGCCCTCCCACCTCGCAGATGGATTATTCCTGACCTCTCACCTCTGACCTTTAAGGATTTATTTGTTTTTATTTCATGTGTATGACTGTGCATCACATGTACGCCTGGTGTCAGTGGAGGCCAGAAGAGGGCACTTGGTCCCCTGGAACTGGCATTGCAGATGGTTGTGAGTCACTCTCAACTGCTGAGCCACCTCTCCGATTACTCTGACCTTTAACCCTGTGCCCACAGACAGTACTATTGCACTGATACTGTCATCCTACAATAAGTGAGCAAAATAATATCATGATGACACTTTCTTGGGAGATACTTTGAATTTACAATTTTATTTACTTTATGGGGAGCACTTGTGTGCTGTGGTAATGGTGTGGCGCTCAGAGAACAACTTCCGGGAGTCGGTTCTCTCCGTCCACCACATGTGCCTTGGGGACCAAACGCAGGTTGTTAGCTTTGGTGGAGAGTGCCTTCCCTGGCTGAGCCCTCTTCCTGGCCCCTCCTGAAGGAGGGGAAAGTGGGAAATATCCAGATTTAGGATCTGTGGGTTTGTCTCTACCATCCCAACCACTCGTCTCCAGCTCTTGATGCTAACTTCAGTTACTGTCATGGTGGCCACAGTTGTGACCTTTTACCCCTGACCCTTGACCCTGGGCATCCACTCTACCATCTACAGAGCTCCACCTTCTCCAGCCAAGCCCCTGACCCTAAGGTGACCAGCATGTTCGAGCTAAGTGGGCCTTTTAGGCAGCAGCACTTTCTCTCTGGACTCCTGCTGACGGAGCTGGCCCTAGCCCTGGACCCTGAAGCTGAGGGGTGAGCATGGGGCCTGGGTGTGGCCAGAGGAGTGTGACATGGGTCAGGAGCCATGTCTGCACCATGCTGAGTACCCTGTCACTTCACAGGGCATCCCTTTTACACAAGAAGGCCATTAGCGCTGTACACAGCCTGCTGTGCAGCCACGATGTTGACTCGCGCTACACAGAGGCCACCGTGAAGGCCAAGGTGGCCGAGCTGTACCTGCCCCTGCTCTCCCTTGCGAGGGACACACTGCCACGACTGCATGGCTTTGCCGGTCAGAGGGCTGGGGAAGATGGGGTTTTATGGGGCCAGACTTGATCATGGGATATGGAGTGAGAGAAGCAGAGAACGGGGTGGGAGGATGGGGTGGCTAGTCAGCCTGAGGGGGGCAGCACAGGCCAGGCCCTCCACAGCATCCACATCACCTGGGAAGTGAGACAGTGAGCATCCATTCTGACGGGAACACACGTGTGGAGAACTGTCCTATTGTTGCCAGAGGCCTCCTGATGGCACGTGTTGCCTTCTGAGAGGAACGGGGAGGCTCAGTGGGAAATAGGCGGGTGAGAGAATGGGCCTTGTGGTCCTGTCTTCGCTCATTCATCTGTTCTGAGTTGCAAATGGTCCTGCATGGCATTCAGCCACAATCGAGGGCACTTGCTTGGATACAGACAGGACCCTAGATCCATGCCTTTCATCAGTATGGAGAAATCCTCAGCTCTTACCTTCTTAACCTTTTTCCTGCCTCCTCGTCTATCGCCTGGGATTCCAGTGCCTCATGTTAGAGTGTTTCTTTGTATGACTTGTCTGCTGTTTTCCCATGCTTTCTCTCTCATCTGTCTTTGAGTTCACTGTGTCTTCAAGCCCTCTATTTAGTTCTTGGGTTTGTTTGTGGTGTGTGTGTGTGTGTGTGTGTGTGTGTGTGTGTGTGTGTGTGTGTGTGTGTGT